>JAQFYE010000334.1:0-39704 GCA_034694305.1 Protaphorura glebata | reverse complement strand
TTAGAACGCAAGCGGATTATCGTACGGAACATATCGAATTTTCTCTTATTTGCTTTCGTGTGATTAGGCCAGTGGATAGGGAACAATTAACACGCCATTCCGCTTTTTTTAATCCACAATAATTTTCCTACAAAGAGTGTTAGAAACCGTTTTTTTGGAATATTTCCAAATTCTGACATTTTTTATCGATTTTTACCAACATTTCCTCTTGATTTTTTTTGGTCTCGTTCGGTCTCCAGTAAAGACAATATTTTTGGCTTCATGTTGCAAAATTTTTTTTGAAGATGGCTCCTTCCGTTCTTGAGAAACTTACGGTAGACTAAAATGTCGAGCCAAGAATTGAAAGTGAGTAAAAGTAAGTGCCACACACTGTATATGTTAGAAATATTGTGTCAAAATTCCTCCGCCCTACTCTGTACTTCTCACATTACTCAACGTTTTAAAATAGCTTTTACAGAAAGACTAAGCAAAGCTAATCTGGCTAAGACTGTAGGCTTTAGAGTAAGGCTAGAGTAATACATACATACCCTTTTCATTAATTATATTCAGTTAGTATTATTAGAGATCCGACTTGTCAACGCCTCAGGTTTCAGTTGAGTTTGCGAGTTTTGAGTTGACAAGATGTAGGTTTATTATGTTTGTTAAATTGTGTATATACACAAAGCCACACATATAACTATTGTGTACTTCCTAGGAGAAAGTTGAAAATTATATTATAGCAGGTTTTGAGTCAACAATTATTATTATACATTAGTCACATGCCTTTTGATCTCTCTGGAACACACCCGGGTCGGGTGGTGATGATTGCCTCCGTTGATTCTTTATACATGAGTGAATTTACGCTATAATCAAAGGGATTCGGTAGGACTGTGGTGTGTGTGTGTGCATACCTTTTGATTTGGTTAGTTAGCATGAATGTTTGGCCAACACCTCTTACTGTTGTTTTTCGCATTCATGAAACTTAGGATCCTTTTAGCAAAGCTCATTACCCTGTCAATCTTCAGTTTCGTTTCATTTTATGTGTGCAATTTCGAATGAGCCCTTTGCTTGCATTAACTTAGTCGAATTAAAACTCAGTCAGTGAGTCAGTTGAGGCTGTCGTAGTCGCTTTGTTTTACGGTCGAGTAAAGTGGTTTTAGAATGAATGTAGTAAATGTAAAATAATCTAATTCCGTTCCTTGTTCACCACACTGCCACATCCATTTCGATTTTCCTCTTGTCCACGGCTTAACCTAACATTTAAATTCTGTTCCACTAGCACTGACTAATACCAAACCAAATTGCGCTCTTCGAAAAAATTGTGGTACTATTAGTTTATGCATATGTAATCCCAATCGGATTCAAACCACCACACCGTTACATTACTTCTGTCTTTGCTGTTTCGTCATTATCACGTGACAAGATTAGCCAGATGGTTTATACTTGGTTTAAATTTTTGTTTAGGGTTGATCAGGATGACAGTGACGGTGCTTTAGTCTTTAGTGTTAGGTTTACCAGATGATAATTTGAATGACAGTTGTTTCCTGCAGCGGAAGAGAAGGACTTCGTTCCGTTATCTATCGTGCAGTGTGATTAGTGTCCTAACCCAAAGTAAAACATCCGTGCTTTTAGAAACTTCATTTCCTCACTGTTCAGTTGCACTAATTCTCTATTTGGATTTTTCTCTTTATACGTATAACAATGATATTTTTGGAGTATCTAAGCTTATTCGTTTGTGGTATTCTGGTATTGAATCTGGTAGTAAAGTACACTAGTTTGTTCGGTTTTTATGAATTCTGCATTCGTATTTTACAAAATTTTAATTTTCATAAAGGTAGAAATTACCTTCAATGTATTGTGTATTGTCTGGTAGTGTATATGAGTAATTCCAACAATGCCATTAGCGATCTCATTCAGGACGACACCTGAACTGAAATGTCACAGGTGCGCTGCTTTAACACATGCAACATAAATCTCATCTCCACGTTTGGATGTCGTATTTTTAAACAATTTAATTCAAGTTTTGTCATGATATGTATATATGTAAACGTGAATTAAATAGTATAATTGGAACACGTTGAGTTGAAATGCTCTGTTGCTGTTGCTTGACATAAGATAATAGTTTGAACAAGTAGGTATTGTACAATGGAGATAGTTCAGGCGAAATTAAAACGATTTTGTCAAATGTGTGGGCGAACTGGTTCTGGGATGAGTAGGCGCCCTACAGCACAGATATGAAACGGACGACTCCCAGAAATTCTTTTGTATTGTATTGCAGAAGTGCTCAGGTTGGACGAGATGTGATATCTGTGGCTATGACTTGACTGGCTAGACTGGACTGTCTCCGGTCAGCTAGACTGAAAAAGTCTTTGACTCATACTGTAAATGGAAGTAGTAGTTGACACAGACATAGTAGGACAGGGCAAAGCCGAAGCCGAATTCTTGCTTTGAAGGAAACGAAGAGCTGAAGTTGTCGCGTTCATGTTTATCCGATTGAATAAAAGGAAAATAAATACCGGTTTCTCGTTGTTCTACACTTAAGTATGATCAAGACTTTACATTTTTGGGTTGGAATTGAATTGATTTCATAAATTGAATTCAGCTACTTCAATTTCAACCATGTGAGTCAATTCAAATCCAATGGGAGCTCTAGGTTTGGAATACTTTTCGTTCTTTGACATTATCATAACTTTTTGCCATATTTTTAAAGGAGAAGAGGGGTTAGTTGGGTTACATTCGGGATCATTGTGATGTGATGTGAGCCCTTTGGCAATGAGGGTGGCCGAGGCAGGCTAAATCCTGACAATTTATATTGCATTCGACACGACTGCCGACTTCACAGAATAGAGCAGAAATCTATATATTATTCATGAACGGAATATTTGAAATTCGGGCGATTGGTGGACCAATCCTAAGGGGAGATAGACATACAGGTTTCCCACATGTTATAACTTTGTAACATGTAAATTCAGATAGATTGTTGTGTGGAAGCATGCATTAGGTTGACGTAGACTGACAGCGGGAAGGTAGCCCGATTGTGAGTGGGTATAGTTCACATTGAATTCATGAGGACTGAACAAAATTTATTCGAATTCATGAAGTCGGTAGAAGTTGGTTCAGAAATGATTTTAGTATTTTGGTACGTGGTTGGATATGGTTTTTTGGGGGCAATTTAGAAGGAAGTATTCCTGAATTGGGGAGACGTGCGGTTCTACCGTTTCGGGTGGTAGGAATGACAACTTTCACCTTAAATATACATTTTAATTTTCACATGTATTCTGTTCTGCTAATGTTACGGCAGGGCGTTGGTGGGTAGATGTTCCCCGACACGTATTATAACATGAGAGATGATTTAAGGACGGAAGGAAGGAATTTTCTGCATGTACGGTAGAGTTGAGGATGGGGTGAAAGTGGAACTGCAGTATTGCACGGGATGAGTGTTGGTGTTCGGTCATGATGGTGACCGACCTGATCTGAATTTTCAATTGAAGACATAAAGTCCTAGGTCGAGTAGATTATTTGAAAAGCTATAGTGAAGGAAAAGCAGGACGGAGAATGGGGAGAGTTAAGGGAGATATGTTGCTTGCTTGCATGCTTTCTCCATTCTAAGGAGAAAGGCAGGGTAGGGTGTGATGTAATTTGGTAGAATTTTTGATGAATTCCCAAAACCCATTCTACTCCTCGTTTCTTCTCTCCAAAATCATTCTGAGACTGACTTTCCCCGGCCGTTCTGTTCTATTCTGTTACTACGCAGTACTGTAGTGCATCTTATGTTCTAGGCGGCATCCACCCATGCATACATTCATGAGATTGTGAGACGACGCTCATTCTTTGCCGACTTCATGGAGATACGGTATGGTACGGGTTGCAAAATGACATTGGAATGGGTCTAGGTATGCTTGGTGGGTTATGGCACTGCGTTGAATTCTCTGCTGTAGGACTGCATTGCAAGCCTTTCCCACTTATTCCCTTTTAAGATGTAATTTTCTCTGTTTTCTTCTTGCTTTCTCTTCTAAGAACTTCATGAAAGGTCTCAGGTCCCCCACATTAAGTAAACTTTAGTGCAGGGTATTACATCTGTTGTCTTCGCTAGCTGGCAAGACTTGACTCGCAGAGGTGAGAATAAATGTGTTAATAAAAACCAAGGTTTGAAGAGTTTTAGTTTTGGATTGGATGGAATGGAGTGGAAGCGTAAACAGTAAACATGGCGTAGGCGTACACAGTGTAATAATAGTGTTGGTTGTGGTGGGCATCGCTGAACGTAACGTTTGACAGGTAATTTTTTGTACTCGGTGTACTCCTGCTGCACTGATTTTCTTTACTTTCTGCTTTTCTTGGTTATCTCAAAAGTTGATGAAATCACGACGGTATGGATAGCCTGTGGCAATGGTTCTTTAGGTTTTTGGATGAACATGATACGAAAGAGGCTGGTTAATACTTAATCTGAAGGCAAAGGTTACGCAAGATATCTTTCTGAGATTGAGGATTAGTTTTCAGCTGGAAGACAAACTCCGGGACGGGGCTCCCGAGGATGAGAAAGCGGAGAAAAGGAAGATTAGCTGTTGTTGAAGTAATTGAGCGTTAATGATGAAGCCAAGCGCCCTTTTTTTTACTACAGCATTACAAGTTATATTGGAGAATCAGAGAATGAACGTTGTACGTATACGTTTGAAGTTAAGTGTATCTTTAAGGAAGGAAAAGAAGGGAAAATAAAACCGAGAATTGGATGTAGGAGGATTACGATGGACTTGTATGGTATATAATCAGCTTTATGTAACGCAATCTAAGAGGAACACACTCGGTGAAGCATACGATGTGTGCCTTTCCTTGCTATCTGTGGATAGGAATTGGCATTTGCGGGTATCTATGAAACTGGCAAGTATTTTTCCTCAGATTTTAGTTTCAGTATTTTATTCTTTGAAGGTCGGCCGGTCGGTGGAGACATTTTCAGACTCACTTTCACTCCTTCCCTTAGGTTGTTCCGCTTCACTTTCATTGTAAATATGGTTTTGGATGGTTGGGCACGGTTAAGAGAAAAAAAAAGTTTTTCGCAGATGAAATCTTTTGGAAATGCAAATATGTACGCATACAGTCGTGGAGAATTTTTGTTATAATACCAATTTATATGCCTTTACATGTCGTAGTACAGAGCAGCTCGTTGAAGTGTGTTTTTAATTCATATTGTCCTTAGAAAATATTCGAAAGTTTTTAAACTGCGGAATTCCTGAAAATGAATTATCAGAATTCTTTCGTATGCATGTTCTATAAAGAGCGTGCTGAAAGTGAATACCCGAAATTTTAGTAGCAAGATGGCTAATAATTTTCGCATTTTGCTGATTTACAACTGGAATCGCCATTAAAGTATGCATTTGGAGATGAATATTTTTGTCGGATGCTAAATATGAGGTTGAGCACACGGCCTCATTCATGGGAGAAAGATTTAAGGAAATGTTTATACCTCGTTAGTTATTCTCTAGAATAAAAATGACCCTCTTAGCACATTTTAGTATTTTTCATGTCCTGAAACTTGGTATTATGGCAATAGAATAAGAATAGTGTTCATTCCTTGGAGCCATAAGGAAGTATAAAGTCGGAGGTCGGGATGTTTTCCCTTACAAGTGATAGCACCATTTATAATAGAAGCCCAGCAGGAGACTTTACAATGGTTAAAGCATACGTTCATTCTCCACACTCCAACATCCACATCTGACATCTTGGTCCTTGGACGGAAATTCGGTTGCATTCTGCTGTAGTACATTGCATTGAGCTGGGTCCGGACATCTCATATCTCCCACGACCGTATAGAATATTTTTTGGAAGTTGTGTGTGACATATCCATAAGTTGAGTGCAACATCATTTTTATTTTTTTTTTGAGAAATGCAAAGGCAGTCAAGGAAAGTTCCAAGTAGAAAGATTTCCGATAAGGAGTGCACGAGAAGAAGCGGGAGCGGAACTGAACAGTCACCATATGTTGGAGCAAGGAGGTTTTTGAGAGTTTTAACTTTTTCTTTCCCATGGAATAAAAGGGTTGAATTTTCTGAATGCAAAGGAAGGAGCAAGTGTGTAGATAATGTTTGTGGAACCAAGAAAAAGATGCATTGCTTGGATGTGTGTACGTCTAGCCCATAGGTAGGTATGTCGCTTTTTTCATGCATGCACGAGAAAGTGTGCTTCGTTGGAATTGGTAATATGAAAAGAGAAAGTACGTACGTACGTAGTTTTGGAAAGAAACTAGGAAGGAAGGGCACTGGATTTTTGGCTGGTCTATGTTCAATGTTCGTTGATGCAAGGTTGAGTATTTTTTTTCGGAGAGAAGATGTGACTGGGGAAAAGTTTGGCTATGCCATTATCATACAACATTGCTGACTGCCCTTCTTCAGGTTTCACGACTCTACGATCTTTTCCATTTTGCTTGGAATTGCCTGGCCTGCCCGGTTGAATTCGATTTGGTTGGTAGAGTTAAGGTAGGTTCGTAGACAGTTAAGCGGAGAGTAGCGTGTATTCATTCATTTTTACCATGACCGACTACTGTTGTAGTTTGAAGAAAGTAAAGATAGAAAGTGGAAGCAAAAGTTGAAGTAAACTGAAACAAGTAGCTGGGTGGTTACGTCTGGTCTGGTCGGATCTTTGTTTTCCCAAGAGTTGAATTTCTTCATGTGCTTTTTGCTCGTGTTTTTGGTAGGTTCGGTTGGTTAGATAGGATGAGGAGGATGAGTATATTACGTTGTGGGTATTTTTTTGTACGTACCGTATCTAACATACTATTTGGTTAGCGGACGGATGAAAAGGAGAAAAGCCTTAGGAAATCATGACCAGAGTTAAACGATACATTACAGAGTTTCTCACTTCAGAACACGTTTCTTTGACTCTTCTTCCCTACCCTACTTACTATCTTCAAAATGAATGGAGATGTCGGAGAGGCCAGGGTTAGGTGAGTTGATTTGACTTGAATCTTCACTCAGGCCCCATAATTGAGCCAAGTTCTGGTTCACAAAGCTTCGACATAATTTACAAGAAATTTGGAGCGCTCCATGGGATAGGTTGCAAATGACTCGAGAACTAACTTTGATGGTTATTTTCTCTAGAAATTGAAATGACGTAAGATAGTGAATAAAGCACGCGTGGTTTTCTAGATACAGTTAAAGAGTCTGACTGGAAAGCCAAATCTTTTGAATTACTTCCAACTCCTTAGCCGATTAGGTTAGGAGTGGAATTTAAATGAGAGGATTGAAATGATTACACAAATGAGGGATTTCAAAGGAAGGAGATTTTTAGTAGGTAGAGTTTAATGGGTCGCGTCGTCGCTTGGTTCAGGATTCCTTATAAGTCCAAAGGGGAAGCTATACAATACCTGAGGTAGGAAAAAGAGAATATGGCATGGGAAAACTTCAAAGACCTGTTCTTTTAAATGGGGCTATGGTGGAGGCGGACGGAGGTTGTAAAGCCTGTAAAGTCCATATCAAGGCATAGTGAATAATGTTAAGAATGAGTCAAGTTTTAAGTCTAGTGTGGTTGTGTTTAACTTACCTGCCCTGGAATACTGTCTACTGACAATTAGGGAATTTTGCGAGAGTTTTAGATGAAAAAAAAGTTAGGAGAGACATGTGGAGTGTATTCTCTTTGACGTCGCATGGCATGGCATAGTATTTGCGTCTGCGGTACTTTGTGGCATTCCAATACCACGACTCGATGGACTGAAAGAATTTTCGCATTGCATTGCACTACATTGAGAAAGGAAGAAAGAAGGCATTACATTGCGTTGCGATGCATTGGGTTCTCTTCCACATCTTTTTTTTGGTACTTTGGAGTGTCCCTCTACAATGGAATGATGCGGATGCTATGTAACGCTAGTCTGTTGAGGGAGAAAGGAAAGAAAAGAGAGATGATCTTTGGAGGAACCCACTTGGAAAGTTGGATGCCAAATTTTACGCTGTGACGACTCTACGAATTTAACTCGCTTTATCTTCTGTCTCTCCTATTACTAGATACTCTAGAAGTATGTCTGTATGCACGTAGCACGTACACCATGCACTTTGAAGATCCAATGGAATGCGAAAGGAAGGTTTTTCTTCTACTACTCTTATCTCATCTTTTCCCTTTCCCCCTTTCCTTCTGGCTTTCCATTTGTGTATGCATAGGAGGCAGGCGTCGAATTTTTGAAGGGGTATGGTATGGTGTATGGTTGCAGTTTGTAGTCGGGCTACTATTACTAGTGCTGTTAGGAACAGTAGGAGTAGTCTTGGGTGTATTTTATGTTGAAGTTTCCCAGATGCTCTTTTCAATCTTTCCTCTTTGCTTCCTTGGTTTCTATAGTTGACGAATGAATAGGCCAAACTTGTGGAGATAGTTTATTTTCCTTTTAAACTAACGGATTGGAAGAATTAGGTTTGAAGAGGAATGTTGCTTGTGTATTGTAACATATCGTGTTGGCGGGGTCTGGACGAACAGAATAACATGTTCTCGTTATTTTGTCCTGTGGTTTGGTTTGATGAGTAATGGATGGATAGGCGTTTGTATGGCCAATAAATTAATTGTAGAACAAGTTCCGAAGACACTTTACTCTTGAGAATCTAATGATTAGAATCTGCGAAATACTTTTATGTATTAGGTGCGAAATAAAAGGTTCAATGAAGGCAAGAACCCAATCAAGTATTTCAAATCGAGTATTTTAGGAATGCTTTCTCCATATCATTCAAAAGAGAAAGTCTCCATGTACTGAAAACCTTGTTTGCAGTGTAGGAAGCAACGGCTTGTCACTTAGCTTTGATACTACTTCGTGTGTCTGTAGCTGACACATGAAATGCCAACTACTCATAGACCGGTGTTTGTCCTGATTTGGGCTAATTAGTAAAACCCATGTATGTAAATTATTTTATTTACTTGTTTTGCGAGTTGATCACGCTTAGACTTTAGGAGTATTTGAGTCGTAGGAAGAGTTAATTCATTTGTTTGAATTCTTCATCCGAGTTTGAAATGTGTACGATTAATTAGTTGTGCAGTGGGCAGCAGAGTTAGGAGTGGGTTGGTTCATTTTCGTTTCAGTTCATTTTCTCTGTCGTAGTTATGTGACAATGCATTGAGTGGTACTGGCGAGATTGTATTATTTGTTTTGGACTGGACGAACCGGTCTTGGATTGTGTATTCTAACAATTTGTAAGAGTGCGAGGCATGCATTTGCAATTGACGAGTTCTCTTTTATAAGGATGTTCACATCAGGACATCACACAAGGAGTATCACCAAGTCTTGTAGTTGATGGAGTAGGGAGGACGGAGTTTCAAATAAAAGTTAGATTTCGCAATGCATTTCGTGCTCAGTTTATATGATTCGCTAGTCTTATGGAGTAATGGAAATAGCAAATACTATCTTCCTGCATCGCACTCTGTTAGGATGTAATGATTTGGGATTGGATTGTCGGCTAACGTACGGCGTACAGTTTGGTCCAGTTGTCCTTGAGATTCAGTCAGGCTCTTCTTCTGTGTATGCGAATGTACCATACCGTGTCGAGAAGAAGAGTTTGCAATAACGCTTGGAATGACAATGAAGGACTGGGAGGCTTTGGTCGAAAACGAAGAAAATGAAATGAGATGAAATTCTGAGGTCATGCCGCCACACATACACACACTGTACTTTTTACCTCTGACGCACATTCGTTTCTACCCTACCTTACCTAGTTTGTGGTTTAGTCTATAGTCTTTGACAAAGAGATAAAGTTTTTGTTTATATATAGAATGTACTCATTCAACTGTGTTGAAGGACAGGGGATGACGAATAATCCTATTCTTTTTTGTGCATATGTCTTTTGTAGGTATAGGTTAATTTAGTATTTTTTTACCCAAGCATTGACAAAACGGTAAAGTCCAAGCTAATTCTTATAGGGGGTAGTATGAATGTTCACCTAATGTTTGGTTCGAATGTGCAATAAATATAGGTTTATTGCAAGAAGATTAGACGATAAAATCTCGTAAAATGTCAAAAGAGAAGGGTAATTGGAATCGAGTTGCATAGACAGTCGAGGCTTTTTAGTTGTGGTTAAGCTAGGGAGTCGTTTATTGCATTTTTGGATTTCTTACTCACCTATTTACTTACTAAATTGCTATATTAAATTGCAGAGTTCAGTAGTTATGGTGTAGAAATATTGAGTGTCAAAAATGGCATCAAGCTGGGAAAGGACGGAAAATCCTTTACTGAGATTCCCACGAAATTTACTATTAGTGAAGGTGTTTATAATCGCCTTCAAGAATTGTGCCCTAGATTAGTACGTTCATAGCGTCTCTGTTTCATTCCTTTTGGAACTTCGTGTGAGTTGTGAATTTGAAGGGGGAATTACGGAATTAGTTTCATTTTCATTGGACTTTAGACCAGGAGTGAACGAGGAATTGAAGCTCAACTACTCGGTTTGCATTTAATGCCTTTGCTGGGTAGAATGGAGTGGTGTATTCTGAGGAGAAGACAGGAGGAATATATCTTGTAATTCCAATTAGTGGCAGAGTTCCCATGGTTAATTTATGAAGGAGCTGTGGTTTTGGCACACTTTGAGGCACTTGCCTAGCTCTATGAGACGAAAGGGAGGCTAGAAGGGAAGTAAGGCATGGTATGGATACATTTGCTTTTCCTTCCAACTAAATTTATATCCTAATGATTACTTTTAGGTCTACTCTCAGCATGATATAATATGAGAAAGACGAACGGACATTTTATATAAGGGAAAGAAGGATATTTTAAGGGAGAAGAAGGGAAAACTAACTCACTCACGATTTCCCTCTTGCTGTCAGTTTTTGGTGAATAGAAGAGAAAGTGTCAGACGATGAGCTTCATCTCTTCTGGGTGTTCACGTCGCGTACTACTACGATCAATGGACTACAATACAGAGTGTTCCAAAAGATTTTCAAAGATTTACTATTGGCTATAACTGGATGAGCATCGGCGTGACTTTTGGGACACCCAGTCTTCAATTCCTAGTTTAGTTCTTGTCGGAAAAATGTTCATTGGTGTTGACTTGAGTCTCTTAGCACGTCGCAATGCAATTCCAGCACAGCCACGCAGCCAGGCAATATGTTGGTTGACTTTCTCCTCAGAAGCCCTTTTCTACATTTGTGTTTTGTCATTTGGGTCCAGCGGACTCACATCTAAGGGTCATTCGTCTTCTGGAATGTGTGGTGCTGTAGGCTACTCCAAAGTAGTATTGTTGGGGGAAAATTCTACGTTTTTATTTATTGTTATTAGTGAAAAAGGCAAGGATAGCGTCTTGCGCCGTGCAGAAAGGGTAATGTATGAGTTGTCAGTTCGAGTCACATTCACATCCTTTTTATTTTGTGTATATATGTTATGTCGTGTCGGTCACCATTGTGTGAAGGAGTCAGAATTTGTAGAATAGAATGAGAGATCTTCCGCTTGTCTTTTCATGGTCCCATGAACAGTACAACAAAAACTAGGCTTGACATGGTGAAGATGACAGCTCTCTGCATGGGATTCGGCGGGCGTTATATTTTTCTCTTCATGCTCACGGTTCCATATTTTGTCTTTAAGGCATTTCGTTTCTTCGTTGGGTTTATGAGGTTCAGGGTGGGTGTTTATTTGTTTTAAGTGTCAACCTGAATTTTACGTTTAAGGCCAGCGACAGACCAACCGGCACTCAGGCGTATGCATTTACTACAAACACGAATTAGATGACATGGTACTTAAATATGCTGCGCTAACATGGTCGTGTCGTGACATTATTATGTAAATAACCCGCCCAGCCAGACTACCATAAGTTTGGGTCAGGAGTCAAATCGATTCACTTTAGATGTATGTTTGATGTTGTAAAGGTAGACTAACTTTCTGAGACATGTTCTCTTTTTGTGTACGACTGCTATGGTTTGAGTAAAAGTAAAGAGGCACCGCATAGTATTGACATGAAGGACGGACGGACAGGGCGGAAGCAAGAACGGATGAGAGATTTCATAATGCCGTTGAGGTCAATCAATCATAAAAAAAGTTATGACATGTTGTAGGAAAAAGTGAACATGATGGATTTGCTGAGTGAATTGACCTGAGCATTACTTGCTCATAGTAGGTAGTTGGGGGAAAGAGATTCACACTCTCAAGTGATCCACTATAAGCTGATAAGATTTTTTTTGGAGAGAAGGTCCAATTTTTCTACATATATTCTTATTCCGAGTTAAATTTTCTGTTAAGTCCCAAGTGGGCCCGGAGAGACTTCAGTTCCGGAATGAGGAAGTCAAAAAAGGTGTTGGGTGTGTGTCACCTCTGGTTAGTGAGATATTGGAGAGGATTTAACTTTAATCCTGACAACGGAACCATTGCTACTCAGGTCTTATTGGGTTGGTTGTTTTGTTGTTTACGCCGGCTTTGGCTCAAATCCGAAGTTGACACCTGAAGGTATTCCCTTGTGGACTGAGCAGTATGTGACAGGTGAATGATGTTTTTCAGCTGCCAAGATTCTGGCGTGCGAATTAAAGTTTTAAATTGTTAGCGTGGCCCCTGGTTCGAATTTTGAATTATTGAAGCCGAAACCAAGAATAAAGAAGCTGTGGACAGGTGCGTGGTAGAATTGGAGAAGACTTGCACACTTTAATTAATGACTCTAATATTTTTTGAATTTAAACTTGAATATTAATATGTTGTGGGACTGTGATAAATTCAGGACGGAAGTCCAGAATGAAGTGATAATTAAATTCCCATTCCTCTTTTGGCTGAGGTTAGGGTGTGTGTGTGTTTCTTGTACATGTGATGCCATAGTTTCTAGATGACAAAGTGAAGTGGTGAGCTGCAAATGTGGCTTGCATAATGTATGCATGCCTTGATGGGTGGAAGAGATAAAATTATATAGACCGGGCTCGGTTCGGATTCGGATTCGGTATGACCATTGACTATGAATGAGGTATTTCAAGTGAATCAACTCTGCATGTGGCAGGCGGGGAGAATTTGTATTTAAAACATGACATTCTTAGAGCACAATGTCGATTGTGTTTTACATGAAATAGCTTTTACGCAGTCATTTTGACTAAGATTCGCGTGTTGTTTATCATCATCATCATAGTAAGCCAAGACTGGTGATGGTGAGTGCGTACTAATGTCAATCTAAGAATCGCAATCGGCAATGACAATGTCAGCTTCAATTCGACACATTTTTTAGTTGGTAGAATAGATACTTCACCCGTTTCCTAAACACCTAAGCACAAATGTCATTCACAAGGATGACATTTAGTCTGTAGCGAATGAGGTGGGTGAGGTCACTGTTGGAAATGCACAACGTGTAGTCAGGTTCCTTTCTTTCTTGGTATGAAGTTTTCTTTAAACAGATAAGCCTATACAGTACTGATGATGCTGAATAAAACCCGAATTGGTACACTAATTGACGATACTTGGGTCAGCAGACTAATCCTTCGTGAGCGAGTTCACTCCCCAACTTGTTCGAATCCACCCACGCTACGACTTCAATATACATCTACAAAGAATTGCCTGAACCTGTCGTATAATATTTTTAAGAGGTCTAACGAGAAATGGAAGTAGTGTCTTAATGGGGTGGTGGTGGTGGTGGTTGAACATCTGATAGTCTGATTAGCTAAAATGTAATGGAGAACGTGGACAGGGAATTTCCCCTCATATTTTGTCACTGTCACTTGGATTTATTTATTTAAGCACGAAGGACATGGCTTTCTGGCTCGTTCTCGCGATATCGAGTAATGAACGTTGCTCATGTAATCCAGGAACTCGACACCACCGACACCGACGCAACGGGAACCGTCGACGTCCGATTCAGATTACAAATATTACTCCTGTTAATTGTTTTTGGTTTTTCTTTGGACTTAATTGGGTTGTACGAATATTTTATATTTGTTTTAATGATGCAATGTTAAAGGGCTTTAATCGATGAGAGGCATTTGCGACTTTCCAGAAAGGATATTGGAAGTTGGTGTGGTTTGGTGGGCGTTTCTTTGCACAGTTCACATATCCATCCACTCATTATTGGTTGTGTTGTTCCGTCGTGTGCTTTGTTGGTTCTTTCCATGTTTCATGTTTGCAGTTTTTATTATTATCGATTTCAGTTGTTTGGAGTCGAGTAGTGAGAGGAGAGTGGGTGCAATTTTTCCGTTCAACCAACCGTCCAAAACTTTAGTTATGACATTAGTGAAGTGAATGTGAAATTGAACCGAAAAGAGATTTGGACTTGTGCTTTCGTTAACGAAAAATGGGTTAAATAACCTCAAATCCCTCTAATTATTTGTTCTCATATAGTACGATTACACATAGTAGCATAGTCGTGTCCCATGCCCGCATTATGTTCTGGCATTTGGTTGTTACCTTATGTAAATGCAGGCACGTATGAAGCTTGCCTAGACTATGCATATATTCTGTTGGTTCTTCATGGTCCCTCATAACTTTTGCAAACCCCCAGACTTCCGAATTTGAGCGTGTGGTAGAAAAGTTGAGATGTGCATCTTGTAAAGAATTTTTTCAAGAATTCAACGAGCTACTGCACTTCAAGTCCTGTGTGAGGAGCGGCGCCCCCGGTGTGTTTCAGGATGTAAAAAGTGGGAAGAAAGCGTTTCCTGGCTAAACCTGAGTTCGAAAGACAATTTTGACATTTCCGATATTACCCTACCCCGTTTGGATTAATTTTTCACAAATACTAAGCTATGGTTGGTCCGATCGCAATCCCAGACAGTTGATTCATCAAATTAAGGAATAAAATTAACTTTCCCCGATTTCTTCGATCTTTCAGCGACAGCTTGAAATTTTCGAAGAATTCGGTCAGATACAATGGGAAAATTGAAATTGTCTGAAGTTTCATTTTTGGTCCCGCTTTTGGTGGGAAAACGATTTTTTTTAACTCTTTACTGTCTAAAATACACCGTCGCCGCTACCCACATCGGACATTGAAGTTATAAAATTCTCCACAGAATGCATGTCTCAACTTTCTTTCCCTATCCCCTGCTTCAGGCTTGGGGGAGGTTGGCGAAGGTTTTGAGGGACCGTGTATATATTCTGTTGGACATAATAGGAAGGAAAGACGAGCATGCAATTAAAGGGAAAATCGACATTTTTTAGCAGGCAGGTTTAGTTTAAGCTATCTTGGCTTTACCTTCTCAATTTGTTAGATGCCCTGATGGGCTATTGTGTCGAGCTTTTGTTATAAGTACGACTACGAGTGTTTGAGCACAATGGACAATATAGCGGTTCCAAGGTAAGGGGCATTGAATTACGGCGTCTGCTCTGTATTCCTGTACCCGGTCCTGCATTGCATCACATTTCATTCGGACTGTGTTCAATGGAGCAAATTATTATTGTGTTTGAGTGTCAAGGAGAGAAAATGCTCTCTTTTCACTTCACTTGGTTTAGTTGACTGGATAAGAGTTGGTCTGCTCAGTTGGGATGTCGTGAAATGACCTTTTGTCGGTCTTAGTAAGTTTAGATTCACACAAGGTGAAGAGCAGTGAAGTGAGTTTAATAGGATATCCTATAGCTATGTAATGGGGCATGTTGTAAAATAAACTAACTCCACCCATTCCGTGAAATGAGAAAGTTAGTTTCTTTTTGCCTTTGCTTTTTTGTCCATGCCCCATGAAAATAATACTAGGAAATGGAAATCATTTAAAAGAGTTAGTTTGGTATTGGTTTGGCCATAGAATGTGAATGGTCGTGGGTGGGTGGGTGTATGTGAATGTGATTCGGTTCGGAGTTTACAAATGGATGACGGATATTGATTTCTTATGGTGTGCTTAATGACCAATGCATCAGCTAATGGAACTTCTAGTGATTAACTTGGATAGTCGAGAGAAGGAGAAAGGTATATTTAATATAGTTTTCGGGTAGGTAGTTTGGAGCCAAAGGACCACCAAGGGTAGAAACACTTTCAGTTTCTGTGAGACTAAGTAGGTGGATATTCTTGAGGCAGATGCAGTCAGTCAGCAGCCCCTCCGTATCTGGTCTTTCTCTTCCATTCATAATAATATTTCATTTAAATTGTTGTTGAGAATGGGGTTTTTGCGTAGTTTACTTGACTCTGACTCCAGCTCTATAGGTTTCATTCATTTCATTTCGTGGGCGGCTGAATTCAGAGTGGATGGGCTGCAAGGGCTATCGAGAAAGTTCGGTGGGTTCGTAAGTGGATGCGGATGGAAGGAAAGATTGAGATTAGGATGAGTTTGAATGTGCAAGGAAAGTGAATGGCAAATGGCGTTGCTTTCACTTTTGTGGCAGGTGAAGGTGAAAGAGAAAGTAAGGCAATTTCCTGGCTACACATTACTACGTATTTAAACGGTTTCCGGTGGCGGTTTCTTATTTTTATTTTGTAGGAAAGAATTCTCCTTGACCTTTTTGTGTCCAACGTAAGTGTTTGAGCTGCATTGCATAAATCCTCAAAGTAGCTGATTCGAAGTTAAATCGCGCTGTATTTCTTTTTATGCAAACAGGAGTATTTATTGTATTTACGTTCGGCATTAATAGGCTTTAAAAAGTACTTGGAATTAAATTGCTTGATTTAATTAGACAATTAAAATGTATTTGGTTTTTTTGCGACTAGCAATGATATAATACTTAGCTGTATAATATAATAATAATGATATAATGCTTAACTCAATTAAAATGTTTTTGAAATATTTGATACTCGCGATAATATGATACTTGTGTACTGTAATACTTAGCTGAAGATTGCTTCCGCAAGTACATACTTTGTGTTTTAACTCGTAATTTTCTTCATTGTAATATTTTGTTCATCGTTGTCTACCACCACCTTCTTTAAAGGCTTCTTGTGTTTGTCAGAATAATTGCGGCGTTCGCACCCTTGCAATGGATTTGTTAGTTGGTTTGGAATTCCGTGGGTCACACCGACGATAGTGGGCGCCTTAGGTTATTAGTTATAGAATTATTGAATTAATATTGGAATTGAAATAATTGGATTAGTCGAGCCTTTGTGTACTGATGTACGTTGTGGTTTGAAACGTAGCCGACTTCTTAAAGATTTGTGCAAGTTGATTAGAAATTGAAAGCTACAGTTGTAAAGCAGTGGAAGGACGGAGGGATTTGGATTTGTTACTCTAATTCTTTTGTTCCATTCTTATTTCATTCATTTGTTGGAGGGATGGGATTGGGATGATGAAATGAATGAGTAAAGAGTGAATGAAATGAATTTAAGTTCTGGGAGTTTTGGAATTTGGAGTGCGTGCTTGTGATAGAAGCAGGGACGTAAATTAAATTATACTTGTTATTCATCTTTCATCTACTGCTGTACTAAAAGTCTACATGCCTTATAGCATGGCCCAGGAAACTTTGGTGGATTTCCTTAAGTCTTATGTTCCAGTCGCTCCTTATTTTCAGGTTAAACATATTTGGCGCAGTTTACACGGATTTGCGTTTTTGAGTTTCGTAGGTTTCAAAGTGGATTAAATTTTACGAATTTTCATCAGGGAGGACTAAAGAAACAGTAAAGCTAATATTTAAATTCGTATAAGCATATAATTTGGACTCGAGAAGAGGATGAACTGGAACACGTACGTCAAAAGCATTGTCTTTTGAGCGTGGAGTGGTTTGAGAGAATGCAAGATGGAAAGTTGTTCAATTATTCAAAGTGATTTTATTTTATTTTAGTTTTCTTCTGCATCTCCGTCTTCTATTTGAAAGTTTGGAACGCGCTATGTGCTTTACAGTTTCGTTTTGTAGAGTTTGGGTAGAGTCAGATGAGATGAGACAATCTGCCACTGCTAGAAGTAGAAATACGACTATGCGGCCTGCATGTCGTCTTCAGTTTGCTCCCGGCCATGGGTTTTTCGTCTCATCTCTTTCAAAGGAAAGGATGTTTAGTCAGTGTCGTGTTTGAGTGAAACCAATGGTTCTTACAGTCTCTTTCTGCATCAGTTCATTCATATTGCATTTATTGTTTATTTTGGGAATACTACTGCGTGTGGGGTTTGGGTTCGGGAAGTAAAGTATCTTAGGAGATCTTGGAAGAAATGTAGCAATAAAGAAGTAGATTTTGTCGGTAATCTTTAATTGTAAAAATAGGGGAAATGTATTTTGTCGTGAAAGCTTACAAAGTAAATTATTCAACTCTCTGAACTGCTAGGATGGATTACGTCTGAAGGTGTCAAGAGTTTGAAAAATGGAAAATAATGATTAATCTTGTTAAAATACGTGTTCAGTTTAGAAGCTCTATGAACACTACTAATAGTTTAACCCATGATGGTGGCGACAACATTAGGGGGAAACTATTTTGGTCGCGGATGACAGGTGGTCGACAAATGCCAAGTGGTGTCCTGTTCAATGGTCTTTGGGAAAGAGCTATGCCGGTCGTAGCGCATAATCTGCAGAATTTCAATTCATACTGGGATATTTAGGCTTGCTCGTGCGACTGTCTTGATTTATTGTCAAACTGAATATTTTGCATGTAATGACTGAATCCACAAAGACGTGAGTTACGAAGTAAGATATAGTTCATTTTTATTCTCCGTTATCAAAGTGCATTGCCGATTGTAATAAAAATCCATTAGACTGACCAAGAAGGGAAGTTCATATTTGGGTCGGACAGATTTGTGGAATGTGATTTGGATTGGATGTGGTTGAGTAGAAGCTGCTGCGTAGTAAATGGTCGGAATGGAAATAGTGAAATATAGACATGAGAAAAAAAGTTCATTGAGCTTCTTCGAAGTACTCTCTCTGTGTGTGCTTAACCAGACGACAAGAACCGAAAGAAGAGGCAAAGCAATTCGAATGCTTTTAGAAATCGGATGAGTGTGAGGTTGATGGGTTCCAGGTCGTCTTTCTTTGGTTCTAGGGATTTACGTAACTCACTTTTGTCGGTCGGCTGGATCCTCTGCCACGTCTTCGCGGCACGACTAGATTTTTTTTTTGAGAAAATTGCGGAGGACTGACTAGTATTTTTCTAGACGAAGCTCTGCTATTCTTTATACTCCTCCATAATATGGTTTATGCGATTCTGTGTCATTTTCACATTAAATGCCACATTCCCAAAGATTTATTCCTTCTACCCTGTCTTTTTCTTGTCTGTCTGTTCGATTCGGCATCCACTCTCATGTTTAGTTTCCTCCTTGACCTTTGTATCAGTCAATCTTGATGATCGAAGATGCGGTTGGTGGTTGCTATTGCATGAAGTCCGGACGAGGAGAAAACCACAAGCGAACATACTGGAATGGAAATGGTGAACGGCAACAGTCCCAGTATAAAATATCGGAGATAGTTATGTTGTATGTTCGGAAATTATCACAATCTTGCGCAAATGCTAATGACACTAATACTTCTTCTGCACATTGAAATGTGCAATGGGGCTTGGATTACTTGAACAGGATGACGCCTAACTTACTTGGGTTTGGGATCGGAAACACATTTTTTTGAAAATGTAATTTGGTATTCTTTGCATGGAAAATGGAAAACTCGTTTTGTCGTTTTCAAGGGGAAGAGGTTAGGTTAGGGTGTTAGTTCGTTGATAGCTTGGCTTTTCCAGGGGGGAAATATTCCAAAATGTAATAGTTAATCCTCCAAAATAAAAGTTTATTTGCAGTTCATGAGGTTTGAGGGTGTGAGAGGGATTCGAGGGAGGCTTCTTTTTTTTTGACGGAGAAAGCGGGAGTCATGAAATTGAACTATAAAAAACCACCCCACACACACACACATCACATTTTGCACCTTGTTATGTAATGTCGAAGGTGATGGTCCTTTGCTGAGGAAGAAGGTGGTACTTCATTTGAACCCATTGCCATTCCTCCGTAGTTTATGCAATATGCACCTTTCTCCTCTTTGGCAAACCCTCTCTCACTTGGCATAGTACCCGGGAATGCCCGGGAAATGTCCATTAGAGGAGTGAAGGGTGGATAGAGAGAGAAAAAGATATAAAAAGAGTAGGTACACGGAATGAATTTCACTATCTCAATTGGATAATGTATGAGATGGAGTGGACGAAAGGAATAGGCCATCTTGCATGTTTATGGGCTGCCTGGAACTGGATTTTTTTTTGTTCAGAGGTCGGGTCGTACTTGCAATAGCCCCTTGTGTCCTATTAATGACAGACCGTGAGGAAAGAAAACGTTTGGAGCGTATGTAGACGTACGATGAGTTTGGGACTACTGACTGGTGAGAACCGGGTAGAAAGTTTCTACCATTTCCCCAGTATGTTACATAAAGTAATAATACGCCAGTACGTGGATCTTCTTCCTTTAATGTGTTTGTTGTATGTGAGGGAGTTGAGTGAAGACTGAACTGAATGAAGGACCTGATGAAAGTTTCAACTTTTGTTGAAACTAGAAAGTTAGAAATTTAACACGGAATTGTCTGGGAGCAAGAGTAGCAGTAAGAGTCAATTCATTGTACTTTTAGATTGGTTGCGTTGGGTCTGACTCTTTCGAATTGACATGAATTTGGGTTGAAGTCATTACAATACGATGCAATGAAGAAAACAATTGACAATTTATTTCTCTCTTGAATGAAATATTAACTGGTTTGGGATGAGATGATTATGGCAAGTCATTTTTCACAGAAGAGGACAACAAAGTCACCGCCGGTTTGTCCTTTGTCAATTTTGGCTAGTTTGCTTGCGTGCAAGGATATGCAGCCAGTCTACCGATAATTTAATGGTTTAGTTCTTGAGAAGCGGGGGCAGCAGTGATGGAAATGGAATGGTCATTGATCCTCTCTCTAACTTTCCCTGTCTCAAACTGCAGTTTATTTTTATGTTCTTTCCAAATTGACTCACATGGTAATGTCAGCATAGCGTTTGGATCACAAATTAGACGGTCGGACGAACGGACTGATTTAACTAGAGATATTGCGTTTAATTTAATGGGGTTTACTAGCAGTAATGTTAGTGGGGGGCATCTACATTTTTAGCATATTAGTTTGAACTTGGAGGACTCCGTCGGTTTCAGTGAACAATAGTCTCGCCCCAAAACATTATTTCAAAAATTGGGTGAATTGTGTCAGGTAATTCATACCTACTACTCGACTAGTTGGCAATTTCGTTTTCCTCGTTATTTTGTTCGTTACTATTGGATGTGCAGTTGAAGTTTCAACTAATGGTTGGGAACTAAGGGAAAGTATCCGTTTTGGAGTTGGGGATTGCATGCGTGAGAAGAATCGGTATAAGCGGAAGGAAGGGGCTTCACGACTTTTATGTGATTATACGATACGTTAGGACCTTGCAAAAATAATTTAGAGAAAGTGGATTGTTGGAAAGAAAATACTTTGGGGCAAACGTTGGAAAGTGGATTTAATCCTAAACGTAGCTTTGTGCTGAACTGCCTGCCAAAGAGACTCATAGATACGAAGTACCTTTATAACAGGGAATCGAACGATTTGAACTGTTATGTTTGGTACTATATCTGATGTGGATTAGGTGCAATGATACTGATACTTGTCCCTCCATATAGCATAGTGTTAGAAGTATGATTCGTTAATATTTGTTCGAAGGATAAGAAAGATCGTGACTTGGCGTTAAGCTTTCAAGGAGGCTTTTGGATTTTCCGGGTTCACTCACATCGGTGACGGTGACGGTGGATGATATTGAGTAGTTTAAAAATATAAAAAATTGGGTCATTTGTTACACAGGAGACTCAATTTAATTGGAACGGATGACAGGAGAACGACTTTTTTTTATTGCTCTTTAAAATATTTTCATATTGTTGAAGAGTTAGGATAAGTCGTGTAGGAGTAATAAAGTCTGCTGGAATATAAATAAATCGGTTAGATTTAGCGAAAAAACCACAGGGTAAGCGGTTCGTTTTTTCGAGAGGAAAGAACCATGAAGGAATGAGAAAGTCACATGTTACCTATGTTACAGTCAACGTTGTACTGTCAGCCTACACGCATCTATATTTTAAGCTATTTTCGTCGGTGGTAGTACTATGTGCTGACGAAATTGAAATTGGAATTTTAGTTCTCTAATATTGAGAAAAATAGACTAAAGAAGATAAAAATATTTACCATTTGCATTGGTGTTAAGCTTAAACAGGGTTAAATTTTCCATAATACTTTCACCCGTATACGGTTCATGCATGAAAATAATGACACTACTTAGCGAGTTGGCCTATAAAGACAAAAGACAAAAATCTGAATGGAAATGATATTCACAGATTGTCACAGACTCTAACATGTAGGACGGTTTGGAGTAAGTAGAAGCGTTCATAAGTAAAAGAAGCAAGCTTCCAGATAGATCCCGATCACGCACAAAGAACTCCCTCTGTTCATTTGTCATTGTCTTAATACAATTATGCGATACGTCAATCATGGTGAATTAAGATTCCCCTCATTCTTAAGTGGGGAAAGGAAGGCAAGACTCTGACTGTCTGACTGCACAAGACTGAGAACTGAACTGACTTGACTTTCTTCATCTCTATGTCTGTGTATGAATGTAGAGAGTGCCCTGCCCTTGCGTTGCTATATTGTCTTTCACAGTAATAATAGTACTACCCAATCTCAGCGGTATTGTGACTGCCAGAATAATCGTTTTCATTTGATTAAAAGCTTTAGTTCGTGCAATTCTTTCATGAGACGGCTATATTATGTTTTACTTTTACAACTGCTTGTTAGCAGTGAGATTGCTTAGATAGGCTTAGTCTATAGATTAATTATCTAAACGTCTTCGGTAATAATTTTGTTCTATTGGACAGTGCCTGAAGGTTGACTGCTCTTTCTTTGCCTGTTGAAGTTAAAGTTGGCTTTCGTAGATAAGATAATCATTGATGTATTCTTTGATATGCTCACGCTCTTGTGATTTTACATGCATGGCACATGGCGACATGACAGGATGACAGCATCGACTTAGCCAGCTAAGGCTTTGAGGAATGAGTCAATGGGCTTGAAATGATTAACGTACGGCATTTCATATTGTTGCGTAAAGAAAACAAAGGACATTTAGAGCTAATGGTCAAATGGTTAATCACATTGAAGATTATATTTGATTATGTGAAGATTATGATATTATTTTCTATCGATCATACGTTGTTAAGTTTATGGCACCCATCTCGTTGGAGCTCAGAGATCATTGTTCTTAGACTTATCACGATGGTTGCTTTGAATTGATTTAGACATGTTGTGTCTCATTTTGTAAATGTTCTTACTCGATTGGCTAGCGAGGTTGAAATATTTGATTTGGGAAGTTTGGGACTATGAATTCGCTTCTCGGATTAAGTCTGGCAATTCAAGTCAAAGCTAGCTTTGTAGGTCTGAAGAAAAAGTCCACATGAGTAAAGAGATGGGTTCACGCACAACGTTAATTTTGGAAAGGGAATCAATTGTGCAAATTCAGTTATTGGAAAATCTGGGCACAAATATGCTTTCTAACAAGGATTTTGGTTCTAATTTTCATAGATAATATATGATAATTGATTGTACATTTTTAAACATTCTGAATACATTTGCTATGTAGTAATATCGTGGTGATATCATTCCGCGTACTTGGCTAGTCTCTTCTCTCGTTCAGTTTGTCTCATGGACTTGGACTTGACGCAATGGCGCATGGACGCGATGAATGGAACTAGAGTATTTTTTGTATTTGCTTTTCTTCATGCGAATAGCGTGAAAATCAATTAGACGAGACTAGAATGAGGTCTGAAGTTTAAGTGCTTTGTAGTCTGTCCTCGACTTGACTAGAGTAAGCAAAACACTCATTCATAGGGGTTATATGTAGTAGTATGGCCAAGACTTTTATTATTGGTAGAAGTAGTACTATGGGTATGGTATCTGTCTAATGTCATTTTAAATGGCAGAAGTGGAGAAGAGTCAGGCATGATATATTTTTTGTATGTGTATCTGCTGTGGTTGGGTTGTGGAGTGAGAGTAAAATTGCAATTAAAGTTGTACAGACGTGTCCAGGAGAAGCAAGGAGAGAGCAGATGGTGCCGACGCCAAAGTAAAGCTTAGGGTTTGCTAGCTGACTCCGGCGATGTTACTCTCTTGGGTAGATGACATTAATCCTTGCTCTTCACGATGTGCGGAAACTATCTTCTCTATGTTTTGAGGGGTTCCTCTTGTCCCAGTTAAATGGGGCGTGTCAGGGCGGGTTTGGACGTATTTATTGTTGTAAGTTAGAGAAGGAAAGAATTGGGTGAGTTGTACCAACTATACAGCGGCTACCCGGTTTTCAGCAACAACGACGCAAGTTTCGGTGGATTATATTTTGAAATTTAACGGAAACGGGATTTTTCTCTAAATTTGGACGTAGTCGTAGTCTAGTCAGCATGCATATACTTTTTGTTCGGATTCAGATTTAATGTTCAAGGACCATTAAAACGTTTAAACAGAACTACACTAAAACCACGACGACAAACTGGGCTTGTCTGGTAGAGAATTAGGTGTTGTTTGCTATTTGAGTCAGATCTATAATTGTGAGCACACATAAATTTAATAAAAAATTTCACCGAAATCTGACACCCGAATATGTGAATAGATTAGTTGGATTAAGGCAGCTCAGTCTATCGCATTTAGGCGGAATTGTCTTCGTCGGATTGTAGCGGATAAACTGGTTATGACCCACCGCCCCCGCCTATGACTCACCCCCTGTAATAAAAAATCCCGGAAGTCATGTTACTATTTTTACTATTAATTACTATTTGTGTGTAGTTATTTGACTTTATAATTACAAGAAATTATTTACCCTTGATTAAGGCCTTTTTCGGTAGTTCTGGATGTGAAATCCTTAGGGTTCACTTTGTTTCAAGGAAGACATGTTAGTCCATTAAAGGTGTAATTTATAGTTATTGTATGGGAGCGAGGTTATGTCTCAGAGGCACGGCGGTGGACGCGGGGAAGTGCAACCCGAATTACAAATAAATTGCACTAGTATTATGCCTAAGCGTGAGTTAGCGACTGTGGCGTAATGAATTTATTTTCCCATTATAATTATTAGTATGGCTGGTCTTGGCTTAAGTTGGGTTGGAGGCTCGTACCTTGTCTGCTCCTTCCTTCTTGGGAATTTGTTCAAGGAGCACGTCTCTGTAATTTTGAAGGAAGTGGTAGCGATTGGATTTTCGGAAGTCGGGATAACGTTGAAAACATTCTAGCTTGTTCCCTTCCGTTTGCCATGGGCCCGAGTTGTGTGAAGACACCCCAAGGTAATGTGAAATAGGTAGGTAGTCAAAGGGTTAGATGAAGAGCTCTGAAGCTCATTTACCTCATTTCTCTCGTTTTCATCCAACCAAGACGCATAAATTTGAAGGCATGAGTCTATTTTACGTCTAAAAAGCGAAATTTATGGCGAAGTTAGTGTTTTGATAACTTTGCTAAGGAGTACCTCGAGTTTTGGAAGGAATGACGGAAGTGTAGGTAGAGTAGGAGATTGGTTGTGAGAAAAAAAAAAGACGTCAGGGGATTTGTGATCCTATCCTACAAGTCTGATAGCGATCTACTTATAGGCAAATTCACTCGTAAAAAACATCTCGTTATGATTAAATTGGGAAGCATGGTCTGGGACGGGTCGGGTATATGATATGGGCATGGCTATTCACTTGGCATGCTAGTGGTAAAAATTGGGTTGCTGATTTCTTAACCTACTTTCATGGTAAGCATTAAAGTATTGGCAAAGGCTTTACAGCTGTCATCTTTGACTTTATTCCCATGGACTGCCTTAGACTTAGACTGGATTGAGTCATCTTGTACTCCTTTTGTTGTGCTGGACTGGACGGACTGATGTGCCGTTTGACTTTGAGTTAGTTACAAGGTAGGACTAAATGTAGGCGTCAGTCGTGAGATAAGTATTTAACTTTATTTTCTGAAGTAAAGGAGAAAATTCTGTGTCATTAAGTTCTGCCGAATTTAAAGACAATGGATCGACTAGAAAAGATGTTATTGTTTGTTTTATGTAAGATGCAAGATTTTTAGGACAATTTTGTTTTATTCAATTAAGGTATGATTGACTCAATCGAGATTAAGTTTGACCTGTTCTGCAAAGCATCCTTCTTCTTTTTACGCGTTGACATTTGAATGGTAAAGGTTCTGGGAATTCTTAAGAACGGTACTGGTACATATGACGTATTTCAGCACAGACGACTGAAATACGTGTGCGAATTTGAAAGTCATTTGATTGGATTGATGAGAAAGGCAGACAATACTAATGCTGGAAGATTTGCAATGTCGCCTTTCGGAGAGCTTTATCTGTTTGTCCCTCATGAATAAACTTAGTGTCGACGACAGGGACTTTGGAGATGTACAGATGTAGTCGAAAACTACATTAGAGAGACATAAATAAAGACATTCATTGTGTAAAAAGTTTGCATCGTAAATAACTTTGGGTTTGTTGTGTTGTAGTAGTGTTGAACAACTAACTGGAGTGAAAGAAGGTATGAACGAAAACAAAAGTCAATTGTTTTGTTGGTGAGTTGAAAGAGTGGATTGAATAGACAGATAAGAACAATTTTTGTTTGGGTTAATAAATTGTCACTATCCTGATTTCATTTCGTTTGGGTGGATTAATAGTTGACGGAACGAAGATTATTGCTTTAAAAAAAAGAAAATACCCGGTTATCATTCGAGTATTGATTTTGAAATGGTGACTTATGTCACGTCGGCTCGAATGTTTTATTTTGAGCTTAGACAATGATTTATGAAATAAAAGTTCAAAAGTGAGAGGAAACTTGTTATTGTTAGTGCTCAGAAAAAGAAACTCCAGAGCAAAGAGAAGGGTAAGAAGACGTGTGAGCTTAGCTTCCAGAAATCGATTTTTGGTTTAAATGATATCTTGTGTTGCAGTCTTCCAGTTGTAGTATATTTGGAGAGTACGTAGTAGTCCTGTAGTTGTATGTGTGAGAGTTGGGGAAAAGAAAAGAAATAAGTTAGATGTTGGATTGGATGGAAGAATCTTTTGGGAGATGGAAAGGAATAAATGACTTTTGAGTCAGGTTTGCTTTGGTTTGGAAGATTTGGCGAGGGTGGATAGGCTTGAGCTTGACTTCGACGTAAGACTCCGGCAACTCCGGCTGTGTAAATAAGACTCAGATTTTGGGGAAGAAATGAGGAAATCCTACGATGTATGATGTGCTACATTCGTGAGAAAAATATTTCGAGGGGAATCCTATACTAATAAGGATATATGGGTTCAGAGTCAGAGTAGAGAGAGAGAGTGTGGATAGGATACATGATGAGAAAATAAATTGGGACGGAGGGAACAGAACAGAAATGTAATTAGATACACTTAATACTTACAATATATTTCTGTGGAGCTTGTTCGGAATGGAAATGTAATTTTACGACGATACGGTGAAACTAAAACTCAGTGTCCACATATTTTCATGGTTTCTATTTTTATTTTCAGAATTTGAAATCGATTGTACTTTCACTGGAATTCAAGAAAATCCCGGATATTTTGACTTTATGGGCTAAACCTACACATACATGTGCAAAACAAGGACATCAACTGGAACTTCAAAACATTGACTTTTTTTTTGAAGAGGTACGCTGAATTTTTAATTCCATTAGCTAAATTAATAACTTACGATTAGAGGTGGCCTGTTGAAAAGTTGCCCTTGCCATCGTATTTTAATGTCAGGCGGTAATCGTAGTCGTGACTTTTTTGAATGGGTTGAACTAATTTACGACACTTTTTTAATTCAACTGAAGACTAAGTTCACGTAATTACCAAGCCAGTGTTCCCACACATGAAATCGAAATGTTACAGGTGTGAATAAGTTGCTTAATGTTTACCTTGAACGTAAGGCTAGAGCCGGAGTCAAATGAGGTGTATGAAATATATAAATGTAGATCCATTAGAATTATAAAGGGTTACTGAAGAAAGGAATAGAATGCACTCACTGCGGCGGGAGGTAATCTTACAGAGATGGTAAAATTAATTCTAGATTTAAGTTAGCTGCTTCCAAATTTTTCTCTAAATTTCACATTGTGCATATATTGGAATGCTTGATTAGGCCGGAGAAACAGAAAGGGTAAAGACTGCTAAACATCACGTGTCTTCTATGCTCACAGTTTAGTTTAGCCCATTTATTGAAGCATGACAAAGCGCCATTAATATGGACCATTTAAGAAGCTTTCAAATATGAGGGGACTTGAACGTGTGGAGGTACGGAACTGTTTAATTAGAGAGCGCACGCGAATTTGTTATTTGTTGAATTCTTCGAAACATTCTTAGAAGTGAAACATTGAGCCTGGATGAATAACTGCAAAAGCCAGCGAAAACGCTGGCTTTTGCAGTTATTCATAAGATTCTATTTGCCTTTATTTTAGGAACCTCTGTCTGTAGGTTTTGTAATGGTATTAAAGAGATCAATATCTCGCAAGTGTCAAAAGATCTCCGGCCTTACGGTAATTAGTTTCATTGCACAAGTCTTTCGATCATTTTTAATAATCGTTGGACGATAAAATTCGTACAGCCCTCTATCACACTCAATATGATTGACGATACTCTAAGTAAGTGGACGTACTTGATTTTTAAACGACTTCATGACAATAAATTATCTTTTAGACCTCAATGAATGGTAATATCTTCATCTAGATATCATATTATCTTCATTGCATCAAGTTAGGGGTTGGCGAGAACTAATGATAGGTTGAAATTTTGAAGCAGGGATTTCGAATTTATGTACTGAAGGGAGAAATGAAGGAGAAAGGGTAAATTACATTGCCAGTCTGAGAAGAAATGCCCCAGACATAGTAACTGCTCTTTTTCCACAGGGACTAGTCCTGGAGATCTGTATTGCGGATTTTTAGTCGAGTCTGATTGCACTCATGCACCAGATGAATGTTCTGTTGACTGCGGATGTAATGCTAATGCTCAAGAGCTTGCTCGGAGCACTTACTTTCATCTCCCTATCTCCTTCAGTTTCTTTTATTTGGTTCTTGAGAAAACTCTTTTTTTTTCTTCTTCTTTTTCTAACCATGCCCTAACTCTTTCCCGCGTTTCAACCTCATATAGTTGCGAATTTTTACTACCGTCTTGTCCTCGCCTATTCCTCCTTCCCCACTCTTTTCCCCATTTAATGTCTAATTTTCTATTTTTAGCACTGTAGTGCTGTCCCTGACTCACACATTTCACACTCACACATCATTAGACTAGACCATAATATCTTTCTCATACTTTCCTGTTTGAGTAGCGATCCACCAAATATCCGGTTTGTTCAAGTGTTCCTCCAGAGACATCGAATATATATGAAAGGTTGATGCTCGTAGGTCATAATTTGACTGGGAATCATCCAATAGTTGTAGATATCACATTATAGAATTCTTACCGGGTAATTGTAAAAGTTTAAGAAAGTGATTAATTCATAGTTAACGACATTTAAGTGCAAAGTAATGGAACACATCAAAATTCTTTAGAGTGTGACCAAAACCCGTTTCACGGGTTATATAATTTGGCTGACTTTGTGAAACATAGTTGAGTTCTTATACATGTCGACACTTGGTAAAGTGAAACTATAATGCACATTATGGAGAGGACGTGTGCCAGTGAATGATATTATGGTTTGGCGTACTCTTGTGTCTTTTGCTCTGATACATTGAAGACTTCTGAATTTGAGTTGTTAGGAGTGTTCGGAACAGAAAGATATGGGAGCTAGAGTGGGTTGCAGTAAGAAAATTTATGTGGGTATTTGAATGAAGGAGAAGATGAGAATTTTGTACTATTTTTAGCTCGAGTGCCAAGAAATATTTGTGGGAACATGTATTACGTAACGGGTTAAGTTATCTACTAGATGGGTTTGCTTTGTAGTAGTAGTACCATGGCTTCGAAGAGTTGTCAGAGGGGAAAGTGTTAGGAAAAATTGGTCCAGCATGTTCTCGAGAGATAGACATTCCGAGTTTGCTATTTATTTGATTTCTAATATTTCACAACTTTTAATTACATAGTAGTTTGCTTGAATAGCTGGTTGGGAGTTTTTTGAGATTAGTTGGTTACATCTGAACTAATTGGGTTATAAATTTTAGTGATTGGGTTGGGATCCTTTAAATTCCTCTGCTTGTTTTATTTCTACATTTGTTTAAGAAAAGCAGTTTCTAAATTCTTGTAGTTTGAGCCCCTTAAATTATTTTGCAAAGAATAGTTGTTGGCTGTTGTGCTGTGTTTCTGGAATGGGGTAGAAAGAATTTTTATAGTAACCAGTTTGTGTGGCTTGATTGTAACTGAAAATGACGAGAAGAGAGAAGGATGAGAGTTAATCATGATGGAAAATGATTTAGAGGTCCATTAGTCTCCACAATGAGAGTTTTGTTACATACAAATGCTTTTCCAAATATTAGTTTTAGTCTTCTCAGTGTTGATAACGTGGTTGGTTGTGAGGGTATGTTAGGATGTTGGTAGGTACTAGACGACTCCCGTTTTGAAAGGATTTTGTGATGAATGGTTACATTCTCCGAAGCCTTCTTTTTGTCCGTCCTTTCCCGAAATGTGAAGTGGTGAGGTCTGAGGTAGTGAGTAGAAATGAAATAATGTTTATGGTTTATCAGAGAATATTAAATTGAGTTGAGTTGAGTACATGTTTAAGATTTCTAGTTTGGTTTGTCAAGATGAGGGACAAGGACATCATTCAAATTCCAAGGAGAAAGTGAATATTCTATACACATACGGGGAATCGGATTTCATACCAAAATTATGACAAACGTAAGAGCACGAAAGAAGAGGGCACAAACATTATGGAAAAATGTACGCCGTTCCAAATCACTGCATTTTTGCGATGCCGTAAAGTGACTTTCACTTTCGCTTTCGCTCTATGACATCACAAATGCCTATCTGGTATTTTTATTGGCCAATTGGTCAGACTTTTGGGGTAGGACCTTCACAAAGTATGTTCAGAATCCCGAGGACTACAACGTATAAAAAATACAGCGAATTCAAACGGCGTACATTTTTCTGTAAGGTGTAAGTAATTTTAAGGTAGTATATCCGAGCATTTGAGTTTCATGTTGTACTACATGTGTATTAAAATCGTGGTGCTTTAACTATTCGGTATTCTACAGACTTTTGCTTTAGTGACACCCTTAAAATGTTTTCAAACAAATGCCTGGCTCGTTGTTTTAAACAAATGGGTCTGATCAGGTCATAAATTATGTTTTTGATCATGCCAAGCTCTTTTGTTTAGATGGACTCCATGTTTCATTCTTTGTACAGTAGCACCATATGTGTAAGGTTATAGTTGGGATATCCTATCCTATCTAAAGTTTCGATCGGTCATTCGAACCTTGTTTCTACAACGGTTTTCTCCTAGTTTTGTAGAGTATAACCTGAGTAAAGGGAACAATAGGATTTGGAAGAGTGCCGTTGGGAAATGAGCTCAATTTTCCTTGTTGTTCCTGGGTGACTTATGGCAAAGACGTTACTGCGACGTTACGTTACCTATATATACCGAGAACGACAGAAACCAAATAATTTGTCATACTGCTGATTTATACTATGAACGTTGAGTTGGAGAGATAGGATTGTTATGATTTAGTATTAAATGGGATTGGATTGAATGTGTTTCTAGTTCTCTTGAAATAAAAGAGACGTGAACGAAACGGGAAGACGAGACAGCACAGTGAGACCATTTGCTTCGCTCTACATAATATTGTTCCAATTAATAAAATCATGTAATTTGGTGTTATTTGTTGAAGATTAGGTCGTGAGTATCACTATTGTCAGTAAAATTTTCGCGTTTGAGTGTTTGAGTGTGTCAAGAACTTGAAGTTGTACTGAACGAAGACGCTTCGGCAAATGATAAAGAGAATTTTGGGGGAAATGAAATAAGTTTATTGTGTTCATTTTGATAAATTGGAATTTTCTTTGCTTTCATTTTCCCATTCATGTTCTGCACAGTGGGATGCAAAGAATTTCTATTTGGCAAGTCATTTTCATTTTCTTCTCAGCCGCCGAAATATGTCTCTTCTCGTATTATAAGGCATTATAATGAATGCTAACTGCAACTTCAGGTGTGGACTAAGGAGCTATCTAATCTACTATTGTTACAGTTATATACATTTAGTCAGAGTTCTGAACTTGTTTTGCATTTTTTTGTACCTACTAGGTAAATGTGGTGTGTGTGGTTCAGTTCATTTAGAAGAATTTATGGTTATGGTTTATGGTAAATTAAATGTCTATACTTTACATATTTACACCTGACCTAAAACTGATCTGCGTTCTAGCTTACCAAATCCCTTTGTTTTAATTCATCCGCAGTCCTTATGTTGTATTTAGTTAATTGTGAAATAACAAAAGGGACTAATAATTGTTCTGTTCGTCTAGCAAGGTTGTGTGATTCAATCTGCAGAATAAAGTGCAGCATTTTAACAAGTCTTTCGTGTTGGAGTACTAGATGAGTTCAAGGTCTTGGTTTTAGAATTGAGTAGTTTCGTTTCCAACATCACCACTGCCGATTTAGACTGATTTTTCTATTGGATATTGGCTGATACTTTTTTCTTTGAATTAAAATGCTTACAATTTCTGAAGTGTTTAGTGAAGAAGTTCTTCGATGTTTCTTTGATTGTTTCATTGTTGTAAAATCGGTATTGCAAGATTGTACATGATTTTAGTTGATTTCTCCAGTTTTGAATTTATGGTCAGCCAGAGCGAATTCAAGAACTATTTTTGTAATTAGATTTTAAACGAATGCCGTAAGAAAAGAAGGTCACATTCAGACTAATCTCCCAATTTTGCGACTTTAACGTGTCAAGATAATCAAGAAGTCTTCTGTAAGTGTTTTGTTGGAATTGGGACGGACCTGTAATAGTAGGATTAGATGGGTTGTGTACCTATGTATATGTATAATATATAATGTTACAATGTTATTAAGGGAGGAACCTCTTGAAGTAAAAGCAGATGAGAGATAAAACTCTTCCTAACTGCCTTTACCATTTGGATTTGGACAGGAATGTGCTGAAGGGTGAAAGTCGAGTAGTAGATTGGTGAAATTAATTAAAACTACCTACACCGTATAGGTTATCCTCCTCCTACAGGGTCGGATGGAGTGAAGACTGGATGATGAATAATGAAGGAAACTTGAAACATGGCTAGTTACTTAAGCTCTAGAGTTTATAAGTGCATAGGTGATATCTGTTTAAATTACGACAATGGATATACGCGTCAAGTAGTGTGCCTTTGGCATGGTATGTTACGAATAGTTTGAGTGCTAATAATGAATGCATACTGTACTGGAACATGGTGGGATCATTTTGTCTCGCGTAATTCGATATTGTTGTCAGGTCAGAGAATACTAAATTCCTCAATATTATGAACGTATTCGATTTCTCTATCAATCAAATTACTCAGATATTATCTTTTATCCAATTAATATGTGGTGAGAATTTGGATAACTGCTAAACGTAATTAAGAAAAAACATGTTTAGCTGGACTAAATTGATGAATTCCAATCCATGCGAGGCCAACCCTCTGGACCCGCCGAATCCCACTAGCAAAGTGAGTCAGTACCTCTAATGAATTAATATAAATCGAAGGGGACAGAGATAGTGGAAAGTTGATTTTGTGGTTGATGTTATATTTTACTCGGAGGTGACTTAAGTGGATTGAAACAAGGAACGATGAGGATATTAAATTGAAATATTCCTGTTTTGTACGGTATAGTTTTTAAAAGGATAACGGATGTTATGGGGAGAAGTGCAAATATAGACCAAAGGTGGGCTGGTTTTCTCCTAGGGAGTTGTGTATACACTGGATTTTGTGGAAAGTTCGATGAGTCTAATTTATGGGCTGTGTTTGAGTAATGGAGCTATTTTATTGTGTTGTGTCACGACCTCTCAGAAATCCCTAGGAAAGGAAAGCTTATATTCCCCTGTCTTGGCTTATCTGTACAACTTATCAACCAAGTAGAGTAGAGTTTAGGTCCAACTTCCTGCCAACGGAAGTTGGTCTTGATATTTGAATTTATTTAATATTCCCCCCATCTTGCCCACGTTGAGTTAGCCTAATCTGAGGAAGGAGTCTGTATTGCATACATGTCTGGTAGGTAATGTAATTTCAACTTCCGATTAAGTCTAGTCAGTTTATAGGATGCTTAGACTCGCGTTAGCACTCCCACAACCTATGATTTGTGTTTAGACGTGGCAGACTCTTAGAGGTTGGTTTTTGATTCGAGTGTTTTTTTTAACCAAAGTTTGCGAAAAAATGAATTAAAAAGTATATTCAATCAATTATTATTTTGGTTTAAAACGGTTTTGCTTTTCAGTTGCTATCTTTGTCGGTAGGGTGAAGATGCAGTTAAATTTACACAGCTTAAGAGATCTGGGGAGATTTATTTAACGCTCTAGCTCTATTTTCCATAAGGGTGGAAATGACCCATTGAAGAATAGACCGGTTAAATAGCTAAACGGAGCGTGTAAGGATATAGGAATAACATTTCAATAAAAGGATTAATCCATCGTGTGAATATTTTGAACACTTGACCTCCAACCAAAATTTATGTACATTGGCTGCATATGGAAGGTTATTCCGGTCCGCCAATGATTTGAACGTTAAAGCTATTTCTGACTGGACACGGTCTGCGTATGGCATTGCCTGCAGGTGAGATTCTGTTTTATTTGTGCACCACGCGCTAGCAGATATGCTGAATGGGTTATACATAATTGAATTGCAATGAGAATTCCTAGTCGTCCGAGCTGTGTCATTTCATTCTTTATATCCTTCCGTCGATGAATGAGTCACATTGCAGAAGGAAATGGAAAGAAAGCATTTGGATGAGTAACGACGGTCTCTGAAGTTTAAATTTGGTTCTGATTAGGAATTCTGCTTTAACTTTTATAATTTTAGTGACAGTGAAAAGACGACGCACGTTTGTTGCGCTCTTGTGAGGTTATGTTCTGTTTTGCTAAGTCGAGCGCTCGCAACTGAACAAAGAGAAACTTTTATATAGTTTATTGTAGCTTTTCTATAAATTAATGTACCAGAGTAAAATCTATGGGTCTTTATTTTGTTGAATCATGTTAGGTGTTAGTCTAGATATTTTGTAGGTTGAGTTTTTATTTCGCTAGTGATAGCCATGACGTATACCAAACCTCAAAATATGTATTTCTTTACCCTGGCACAAACAATTTTGTCATTTTTTTTATTTTGAGTGGCCTCTTTTCTATTGCAGACAGAGGACTCGTATTGACGTTACATAACTCCGACGGGCACAACTTCCAAGCTCGACAGTATTAAAATTTATCCGAAACTGGGGAAAGCTCGAGCAAACGGTCTGATCATGAAAATCACCTTAATTTTCACGTTTGCCCTGAGGATAATTTATTGAAATTTATATCTGGAACCTACGAGGAGTCTAATAAGTATTGCCTCCCTCTTATCTATTATTAGGTACAATCAAGTGAAATACCTCGTTGGAAAGATCAGTTTAAATCTCAGATCTCAGGCAAAATATTCCAGCTCCACGTCAAAGCGCCTTCGCGCAGCACGCAGTGGAAGATAAAACATCAATTTTTCAGTGTTTTCCAGTTGTTTTTTCATGGCCTTCTGCCTGAAAAACCGAAGGGTGGCAATACATATGAGACACTCTGTACGTACATATAATGGTACGGGAATATGGGGTTCTGTCAAGTGTAACTTGCTTCAGAGTTAAATTTTAACCAAATTTGGGACTTGGTTCATTAGCAGAATGATAGGAATATTTTATCGGGCTAGTATCGTCATAAAACTGGAAGGCTGGCGCCAGAGAGAGGTGAAATTTTGAGTCTAGACGACACGAGGGGAAAGCATTATCGCAAAAACTCCGTCGTTCGTCTTTCTCGCGAGGATCAACATGCGATCGGCACATTTTAGACTCGGGCTTGTGTTTGAATGGCAAGAGCACACGGACGCTTGTGGCTGTGCTACTACAATATAATCCTATAAATATACCCAAAAAAATTCACAACTATAAAAGTTACGAAAAAATTTCGCACATGCATTTCCACTCTACTAGTTCTCTATGCATAATGTGGATTTGTACTCAAGTCCCATGGTCAGGCAGGATCATCGAGACTTGTCGACGCCCAAAAAAGAATTTTATAGCTTCCTAGTCTGGCAAAGGAATTGTCACGAAAGTTATACGTACGTGAGTCTGTCTCCTGCTTCGTTTGCACAAAATTGAGATAATTTAGCATTCGTTTATTACCCTTCCTTTCTTTCTTTCTCTTCACTTGGTTTGACTCATAGTTTATTTAGCCAAGCGGATTGTTCACTACTACTCTATTTCCCCCCTCTCTTCCGTTTTCTCGGCTACATTGTGTGTTCCTTATCAGAGTTGCAATAAATATTGAGTGTATGAGAACCCTAGTCATAGCCTAGTATATAGCCTGTATTTTAAGCTGAAGTAGACATTGCACTCCACGAAATTGACATTGCAAAATCTGGGTGGAGTTTTATACTTGGTTCATTATTTGCAAACTGCACAGATAAATTTTGTGCAATTTAATTTCGGTATTATTGAGGGTGGTGTCCAATTCTGGATAGGGTGCGGCGAAGGGAAGTGGACTTGACCCCAGTTTATAGGTTTTAATCAGTTTAATTTAACTTGTGGCAATTTACTTTAAGGGATGAGGAAAGTGAGAAGAGAAGAGAGGTTTGGGAATTTGCAAGCTGTTCTTAATAAATGATCCTAATTATGAATCAATTGATTGAATGAAGACAAGATACTGAAGCTAACTAATCTGGGTATGAGTTTGTTCAGTTTGTTGTATCGACCCCAGAGTATTGTGGATTTCTGCTGTCTAGTATCGAAAACTACGTTGGAAGTTGCATTTTACGGTAGCACTCAATCTCAGCTTTCTCCCCCTTCTACTCATACTGCTTCCAAATTGCCTTGGAGGGAACATTTAGAATGAATTGAGTGAAAGAAAAATTGGATTTAGTAGAAGCAATAGCAATATCAGATTTTGTTATATTTTTATACTTGCTCATGTGTTCGGGGGTATAGTAGTGTATTCAAGCATGCATGCCGTCAGAGAGTAAGTAAAAGGAGATTGTCTCGTTTTGTGGAAAGAAAAAATGAAGGAGTTTTTCTGCGTCGGAAAATGTTGAGGAGCATTTGTCCTAGTCGAAAATCCATAGTGAGTGAAGTGAAAGTTTATCTAAATCTAAAATCTTTTTATTGAAGATTCTCCCGTTCTCAGCCATTGCGAGAGTCTAAGTATAAGTTTTACTATTGCTACTTTCTTCTGAGAAAAGAGAAAGCACAACAGCACGTGTAGATGTGTATTTTTGGTTAACGCCCACTCGATCACGCTAATTCCACGTCGTGTTTGTGCGCTTCGCTCGAAATTATTTTTATTTTGGATTCACTCTTTCGATGTGACATTCTTTGCCACGCGCCCAGGAGAATTTGCACAATTCCCGAACTGCGTCGTCTCATGTTACTATGTTACCAGAATGGTATGGTCTTCGAAAAGTGAGATATCAAGTAATAATACAAAATTAAGACACTTTACTTTTGTTTTGGTTCAAAACCTGTAATCCTATTTGAAATTATGAATAAATTGCTAAGTGAGTGATTGATTACTCGAACTAATTATGTCTAAATTGTTATTTTTTCAGATACTTGAATCATTCTAACTCGGTGGTCTGAGGACTTTTTAAAAGAAGAACCATGGCTATGGTCAATGTGAACAATTTATTAAACATTAAGGACTCACGTTGGCTCCAGCTGGAAGTGTGTAGAGAATTTCAGAGGAATAAATGTTCACGCCCTGATACTGAGTGCAAGTTTGCTCACCCACCCGCCAATGTTGAAGTACAGAATGGAAGAGTCACAGCTTGCTATGACAGCATCAAGGTATTGTAACATTTGGATAATCTACTCTTTTCAAACTCGGATATTTTTCTTTCTCACTCTCACATATACCAAAGTACACGGTTTGAGTTGTACAGTGTAATAATCGTTAAAGCATGAATGAATGGGAAACCGGATGGAAGGTAATGGGCGTCAGTCAATATCAATACACAGAAACATAAAGGAAAGGACTGGGTAGAATGGAAAGCAATACAAACAGAAATAAAATCACTAAAAATCTCGGTTATAACGTTTGAGACAGACATATATTTGTTTTTTGTCAAAGTTTAGAAGATATTTTGGTATTCACAAATGTGACTTTTGACTTTAGAATTACAGTTTTCATGCAGAACGTATTTTATAAGGTATTCAACCAATTCAAAGAAAAGAATTGACCCACAACGATTCTATTATCCATCGCATTTCGACTTAGAATACAAATACTTTGTGAACGGAATCGCACTCTGAATAAAAATGCCGAAATATTATTTGTGGTTAATCCTGGTACTAAGCAGTGAACCAAGTTAACCCTAGCTGTGCCGACGAAAAATATACGTGAAACTACGCGGTTAGTCCATGTCTGTGGACATGTAATATAAAGGGCCCACGCTAGTCCATAGACATGGACATGCATTATGAAGGACCCACGGTAGTCCATAGGCATGGACAGTCACAGTGTTGCATTTACAACACAACATGGCGTCGAGAATTCAAGGCCGGCCATGGTTTACTTAACAGAACCTGGCAACGTCAAACACTGCCATTTTTGTCCACACCCAGGGACTAGCTTGGGACCACTGTTTTTCGTGTCCAGGCCCATGGACTGACCTGGATTTTTCCGTTTAACACAGGGATTTTCTGGCAAGTTTTACTTGAAATTTTTTATAAAATAGGCAGTTAGGTTGTTTGGTTTGGCCCTTGGTACGTTATAGAGATAGACGCTTCGTTGAGGATTAGCTGGAAGCCCAATAGATGGCTTGAAAGTTTCTTTCAGAAACTTTTCGATACAAAACACTGTCCATACAGAGGGGCATGAGCGGTACAAGGAGGGCTAAGTTAGTTTCTTCTGCATTGAAAGACACTAATGAGATGTTTCGAAGAGATTTTTGTATACATGTTTGGACAGACAAAACAATTCTAATAGTTCAGATAATTCAAAATTGAACTAAGCATTAATTTCTCAAAAAATATGCAGGAAACGAAAAACATAAAACTTTCGGGGTATCCACGAACCTTGATGACCGAAATTAGAAAAGTTATAGTACAACACTACTAGCTAACATTTTCAATTCTTTTGCACTTACTCCGTCGATAATTACATTCGATGCTTACAGTTTTTAGTCTTTCGTATTTACTCTTACTCAATATTTGAGTTATCTAGATTCGATAAATATTTTAAGAACTGATTAACGAAACGGCACATTAAATCCGAGAAGGTACCTAGTTTGTTTAGACCTCACGTAACCATTCTTTAGACCAGACCTCACCGGCGTCTCCAATGATTACTGCTTTTTGAAGTTAATATTAATTCTAAGTCCTGATTCTGCTCTAGTAAACGTATAATGGAATCTGCTATTTCCACCTCGCAATTTTTAAAAATTAGAATGAGTTTGGACAGAATTCGTTTTGAAAAACGTAAAACAATTACGACTTTACAAAAATAATGTGCACCGCATTGCAATGTGGCTTGCGTCATCATGTAAACTCTTGTAAGGCCAAACCTGGTTGAACTCAATTTTTAAACCTGTTTTTATTTACCACAAATTAATTTTTTTATTTAAATTCGTCTTTGCTCTAAATGATAATTTTTTCTCATATCACGTTTCAATTATAGGAATCAACTTTTTCAGTCAAAATGAGGATTTGTCAAAATAAATACAAAATAAGCATTAGAGTTTTTAAAACTCAAATATGTTTTAAATTATATAGAACAAATATTATTTTACTTAAATCAACTGTCTACTTAACTCAACGGTCTTTGTTTCTACTTCTTCGCGGCGACTGACTGAAAGATGAAAAACCTTGTGGGTTACCGCCACGCATTTAA
>JAQFYE010000333.1:0-39751 GCA_034694305.1 Protaphorura glebata | reverse complement strand
ACTTTTAATTATTAAATTGGACACTGAATGGTGGTTCTACTAGAGCTCTGACTCTGACTCTGCTCTGAATCTGTCTCAATCTGTACGGAGAATACTAACTCGGAGAATACTAAATAGCTCTGGTCTAGTTCCTAGCTAGAGTCTGTCTACTCCAACTTACTCACACTCAACCTAACTCATCCTCAACTCGGGACTCTGCGAATCCACCCAATTCCACCTACTCTGAACAAACTCCCCCTACACACTATATACAACGTCACATACTTAATTGTGTCCGGTCTCCAATCAGCGGCAGGTAGTTATCCTACAATTTAATTTTAATATTCACACGCTGTGGTAAAGAATCGTACATCAAGACATCATAATTTTAGAACGTAATTAAAGGTAGTACAAACTACAAACATTGTGGAGATTTTTGTCGGACTCTGTGCGCTGTACTTTCCGCACTCAGATAATCGGACCTAGAAATGTTAGGTGTGCTTAGCAATGTAAACATAATAATATGTAAATTAGATGAAGACAGGTTTTCGTCGCACGATAATTCTAAATAGTAAGTATAATTATCAGACGCATACAGCAGAAGCAATAACGTAGTAATCAGGTTGCTGCTGATAAATGTCACCATGTGGGATGGGTCTGTCTTTGCAAACATTGTCCATCATTATACCACGACTTTACGTTCCTTGACTGATTGACCCACGGATAGTAAATAATGTATCCGGGTTAAACTATAGACAAAGCGGTCAAACCATTTTTTGTCGTGCTGAGCGAATAAGTAACTATTATTGTGAACACTGTCTAGTTTTTTATTATTTTTTGTAATCTGTTTTTATTTTATGACTTCACTTCGACATACTTTTACCAATTTATGCCTAACATTTGACAAGTAGCTGGGCATGGTACGAATTTGTTTGTCCCAGGCAATTAGTCAAACCTGGTAAGAGGTCGAATGAATACACGTTTCGAACATACCACTGCGGTCATAAGGACCTTAAAGCTTCAGTTCTCACTAAAATTATTAAGTTTCCGTTTTGGATTTTAAAAAATTTAAGAAATTTAAAGTCTCCAATAAATGACAATTCAATTTAGCTGTTCTACCATATACTGGGAGGGATTAAAATTGGGAATCACGCGATTCATGCGGTTTTGTAATATTTTTGAAAAACGAATGGAAAGTAGAAATTTTGAGGTTAGAATGAATTATTCACGTACCCATAGTTTACGATTTTTATCAGTTCGTTGTAGCATAAGTAAAGGCAGCCGTTGCCACTTCGCAATGGCGAGGGTTCAGTCCCTCGGGTAAAGACGGTGTTAAGGCAAGTTTGATCAAGTTTCTGCCTTCCGTCATAGTAGACTCTTCCACCCAACGATGGCGTTCATTTTTCAATTTATCTCGAAATATCGAATACTTAATGTTTATCGTTCGGTCAATTAACACAGCGCAAACTACGTTAACATGCACATTCCAAGCTTTTAATTATGCTTTTCTACTGCTAAGGACACCCTTCTTATACCACGAAAATAACCATGCGAGAAATAAGCCAGGGCTAATCGGTGGTCTTAATCAATGGATTCACTTTTTATTTTTGGGTTTCTGTGACCAATGTCAATAAGTATTTGACCCTCTCCAAGATTTGGCTTATTGCCCGTGACATAATCATTCACTAGGCATATGTTTACACTCCAATTGGATCCTAAATCTCACCTTTACACAAGACTAGACTCATTCTTACACATTTTTCTTGTGGTTATTTATTACACCTTTTCTGTCAAAAAACTTTGTAAGGACCCAACTGTGTTCATGTAGATGCACATCAACTTATGTACAGTCTGTACTGTTAACTTCTTGGCTCTACTTTTTTCATATTGCATCTTCTTTCTTTTATCCTTTAAATTAGCAAACGACGGAGAATTATTGAGTGGAGATTTGCGAAACATCTGCTTTTCTGTTGTTCTTTCTCTTAGAACAGGATTCTCTTTATTGCTTTTGTGGAATTTTCTTGATTAAAGTAAATTTTCTATGCATGTTGTGTAAAATGTAGACATGTACAACTACTGGTAAAGGTAGACAGAAGAAATCACTGAATTTGCAATTTAGTTTTATGTTTATTTATGAGTTAACAGGAGTTTTGTCTCGCCTGGGCTCAGGTTCAATTCACATTCACATGCAGGAGAGGTACAGAAAAAACAGTTTTAAATGTTTATGCTTATCATTTGGAAAAATGAGACTGCGAAGTTTTCTAAAGGGTGGACGTTAAACTTTCAGACTCTTTCCGGTTGAACTGACAAATAAGGAGCCGTCAAAGGTCAAATATTAATTGTAAACTAGAACTTGTTTCTCCGTCAAAACAAGATTGCGTGTTGAGAGAGTGACATTAAAATTTTATTTGAAATAACAATTTGCCAGACGGACTCGGCTAATTAGATTCATTGTGTAAACAGATTGAGTGAGAAAAATATTTACGTAACTAGATCAACTCAAGGATTAAGTGATTGCTGTTTTGATTGCAAAACTTTGACAGTCTTTGCATCTAATCATAAAGCCAACTTTCTGTTAAAATCCAATGAGCTCTTCCCGTGTGACGAAGAATACAGGCTGACGGACTTTTGAAATAACATGTGGGCCAAATGCCTTAAAATGTGTCCTTGTCGTGGTACTCCAGCTTAATAAAACTTTTTTTTATGTATTTTTCTCGTTTTTGTCTTTCGGGCATTATTATGTTTATGTTTGGCCCCAAGTAGTTTTATATTGCTATATTATATTATATTGTTATATATTTTTTATATACTCCTTAAGCGCTATTTACAAGATTTACAACCATCAGGATGAATTGTTTACGGTGGACATAGGGATGACGACCGGCGGACGCGTCTTTACGGACATAATAATGTGCTCGGAGTGCGTGCTTATTGGTCAACTGAGTACGCCACCCAAAAGCCAATTGTGAAAACAAGATAAACTGTGTGACTATCGTAGTAGTGACCCGATAATTCACCGTCGGTCTGATATACGACTGATAACGACGCCTTGATGGTCATATTACAAAATAACTCTTTCGAGGCACCATTTAACTTAGGTTGTCCAATTAAATACAGTAATAATTAGTCAATATTTCTTAGTTCAGCACCGTAGCTGAAGCATGAGAAGTCGCATTCAAGTATTCAAGTATTTTTACACCCGACAGTTTATCCTTAATGGTCCGACTTCAATTTTGAACATATTACTTCAATTTGTAATATTATCATAATCGCATTCTCTTCCGCTAACGCATTGTTCAAAATGTGAATTTACATCCAGTACTTGGCTTTTCCAGAGGTCCATATATCAGCCATACATTTCGTACGAGGGACGAGGCTAATTGTATAATTGTCAAAACGGTCTCTTACTAAACTTGAGTTACAGGCGTGTTATCTCTATTACTCGGGCACTATGATACTGACAAACCCGGAACGGATCTTTACCAAACGTCTTGAATATGTGTTATTAGAACTAAAATTATTTATCTCATCCTTTCTCAATACGAGCGAAATGGTCACTTTGTAACAAATTCTAACACGAGAAAGAGAACAGAAATGAAATTCCTGGTGGAATTTTAAAAGTTGCTTCTTCAGTTTATGCTTCAAAAATATTTTTACAAGGTGATGATGGTGGTGAGGAGTTTTGTTTCGTATAATTAACAATTCTTTACGACTGTCAGAATGGTCGGTTTGTTTCCCCATATTTTAGAACGGCAGACCTTTGGGACTTAAATAAGTCGTTTCCTCCTGAATTCTGGACCTGATGCCACGCATACTCTAATAATTCACCATACAGAAAGCTGTAAAAATGACATAAACGAAATGGTTGTGTATTTATATTATATACTTACTAAATACGTCGTAACGTCAACTTGACAGTGACGCCTTTCTTGCCTCGTTCAAGTCTGGATTCATCGTTTTACTGTAAGTAGGCGTACTTTCTCCCGTCAACCTTTATGGTACTTTAGGCAAGAAATGGGTGCAAGGAACATGCAAGCCAAGCCACACAAAAATACTTGGTAGCGAAAACAAGTAAATGAAATATTTTTTCTTAATAAAACTAATAAGTTTGAGAAATCTTCGTTTATGTCTAAGGATGGTACCTCTAAAGTAGGGCTGTACTTAATATTTTTACAACACTGTTTGTTTAGAGGTTTCCACCATCGCTAGTGCAAAGCGGCAACAGGTGTGCTCAGTAAGTTCAAATTTGTGAGATAAAAATACATTTTATAAGCAAAAATAGAAGTAATTTGATTGACTTTTGGATTCTATCTTAACGTGTCTTTCAGACATACAGGTTTACTCACCGTTTGTCTTACGATGTCACCACAAATCAATAAATAATAAATAAATAAATACCACTCACATCTACAATATAACTAACAGAATTTAGAAAATGTGATACCAATTAGAAAGTCTGCTTTCTCTACAGTATTTGTCAAGGCCTAGTACACTGTGTCTACTGGGAGTTACATTACAGCCCAAGCAAGATCGGCCCCTCTAAGTAATTAACACTTAGCGAAGCAAATCAATATAAAGTGCGGATGCAAAACGTGACATTGAAGTCGAATTTCATAATTGCCTCAAAAATGTTATGAAGTTATTGAAATTGATATTGGCAGAACGCAATCCGTTTTATTTCTGCATTAAATGTGACTCGTTTTCGTTCGTTTCGCATTTCGATGCCGAGTCAAAAGTGCTCTGGTAATATCTCAGCAATATTGATATTCGAAATCTCATGATCTGATAAACTTTATTAAAGAAGAGGCTTTGGTCGCCTCTCAAATTTTTCTTAAAAAAGGCAATGACAATTTATCTATCCAATCAATTCAGCGATGTGTATGTATTGCGTGCTTCAATTCAATTTGCATTTCCGCTAAGAAATTTTGATTTTAATCTACAGGCAACATAGCAAGGATGTATTGCCTTGCTTCAGCTTCAACGAGGGTGATTATTACGCGACATCTTGTCAATCCATCGTATGCTTACACCGATATCTCCGTAGGATTAGCATTTATTTCGCATAAGTCCGTTCACAGTCACAGTCATCAGTAGCAACTGATGGAACTTAAACTGCACATCCCAAGAAAATTTATATTCTTATCACATTTGTGTAACTCCTGTGTGAATCCAAAAGAAATATCCTTTTTTGTACCAATAAAATTTTACATTCCTCCACCCTCATTTAAATAAACAAGAGGTTAAGGTAAAGCCAACAAGCAAAAAAAGAGACTTTGTACATACTATACCAACGCCAGTTCTTTCTGCCCCATTGACTATTATCATTCTACTAGCAAATAAAAGCCAACCAACAATCGCGATGTATAATCGCAATTGAATGACCGTACCATCAAAAACGTTCATTCCAAAAATGCTAATGCTCTTAACTCTGGTTCCAATCAATTGACAACTCTTAGTCTGTGACTCTGAAGTCTGTGTGTTACAGGAAACAGATCAATCCTTGTCAGAAATCAAACGCATATATGATTTGGTAAAGTTACCTAGGAAGTGGGATCTTGCGAAGTTCATTATCGTTCATTATCATATTTTAGCTTATAAGAGAGGGCATTCATAGGAGTGATTACTTTCTACATTTTGACAAATAAAGAAATCACTCAAGGAACAATTGATGGCAGTTATAGCCCGGGCCTTAATTTTTAGGAATAAGTTGCGGGACGTTCAACGGTGCAAATTCTGAGTAGCCTTGCAATCGCTTAAGGAATATGCAGGAATTTTCTTGGAATTCTAGGAATTGACTTTTTCGCGTCTTTTATGGAACAACCCTAATACATTAGATGTGCAGATCTCCTAGTTTGACTCGTTGCCAGTGACACATTGCATTATACTGAAATGACCAAGTCCACGTTCATGTCCAACTTCTGGTAGTCGCCTCCGTCCAAAATTAAGTAGGGAATGAACTCTTGTCCTCCGAGTACATACATATTTTTTTTTCGAATCCGTGAAGAAAGAAAAAACAGCCAAGAAGTCCATCGCCTATGGAAAAAGCCAAGTGGCTGGGCAAGATTTTTAAAACTGAAACAACTGTTCTTATCGTACTTGAAAATCTATGTAGCTGGGCTTACATGGCATTTATTAGCATTAACTAAACACATTGTAAAAATAAGCAAGAGGCTTCCTTCTTCTGAGAGACTCTTTGCAAAAAAGAGTTAAGGAACGAACGGCCACCAATCAAAATTGACATTTACATTAACTTATTACGCTCATAAAAAATTTCAATGTTAAGTTGAGGCCAACTTAACTTTATAATATAAATCATGTCCGCTCTACTAGAAAGATGAATTGAATACACAAGTATATAAGTTAATCGCGGAATCGTTCCCAATGACACTCTCCATTGATCTTGTTTTTTTTAAATGAACAGAACTAACTTGAGAGGACCACTAAGACCACAAAGTACGTATCAGGATCAGAATTCTATACATCTACAAATTCCAAGACTCACTCATTCTGAATTTGTTAAGTTAGAAAGGTGCAACAATGAAACATTTTTATGGTTAAATTAGCACTCACTAGTGCTCTTGATTTATAGCTTGTTTTTAGTGTGCGGATTTCTCACCTGAACCAATTAAATGAATAAATAGCAGGGAAATGAAAGACGAAGACGCAAACATCCTTCCCCTCTGTCAGCTTCTTAACTCTCAAAAACTAATTAAGAATGAGATTCTTTTTGCTTTTAATTGGAAAACCCCCGAAAGTCTATGCAGTTGTGAATCCAAGGCGGATTTCCAGGAATATTTCATTACACATGTTGCGGGAAATTCATGACTATTGAGAAACTTCCTAAATTCCAACTGATCCTTATATTTTTCTTTCTTTTGTCCGACAAATGGCATTTGAAATTTCCGGTACCAAGTAGCAGCGACATAATCCTTATGATTGCTGAATTGCTTCTGACCGTATTAGTTGTGAATGAGAAACCGCTGAAGCTGGTATTTTAAGCGTAAATTAAAATGATTAACAACGTGTAGAGTTTCTGCAACATATACCCGTAAGAGATAGCTGGGAGTAATAAGTAAACGATTTACACCTTCCTTTTCCCTCTAAGTTGAGATTTTAATGAGAATGTCAAAAAATTGGTTAGGCGGCTTGAGGTCGAGGTCGTCTGACCCTTTCGGGTTTACGACATAACATGTTCGGTACGACGATACACCCCTTTGCGCTTTGACTAGAAAATAGTAGCCCTGCAGTTTTTTGAGAAGAGTGAGTGACGACGAGGTTCGGCTTTGAGAAATTCTTTTTTAAATAATGCGTCCGTCCGTCATTATATCACACAGTACATTATCAGTACAATAAAGAGCCGCGTAAAAAATGGAATGAATGTATAAAAAAACGGGTGGAAATTAAAATGTACACACAAGAGAAGGAAGAAATGAAGGAAAGAAGTAGTCAGAAAGTGAGAGAATGGCCTGTAGGTCGTGAGTGTTTATAATCAATGCATAAATTACCCATATCAAGGACTGTAATTTGGTTACAAAATGAAGGAAACGAAAAACTTCAAAACTTCTATTGTGAAGGCTTTGCATTCTGAACTAGAATCAAACTCTTTGATATATCTTTGTTTTTTTGGACTTTATTCACCTGGCCAGCTAGTATTGCGCAGGAGCGAATTTACCATTATGTTGGGTCTTAGACTTATTTAATATTCAAGTCAGGCGACGATGGATTATCGGGAATGGTTAAAAAAATGGAAATACTATAGGAAATTGGTTTGAAGTAAGGAATGTACGTACATCCGTCGACCCAACATCCGTGAGTCCTTCTCATAAAAGACGACAAGGCAATTGTCAGAGTGTCAGCTCGTCTTACGTCCGTCGTTCAATTTTTTGTTCTCTGGTATCGCTGTGGTGTCGTGTCCAGGTGACAAGAGTCGAGCGAGTCTTTCCAAAAAGTGTCAACTGCACTCTCCTTCGTCTGTCCTGTCGTGCGGAATTTGAGAAGGATGTCGTTTTCACGGAACGACCGGCCGTCTTATTTAACCGAAGACTCAAGAGTTAAATCAAATGGAGAAGGAAGCTTCATGACGCCATATGACAAGCACCGAACATGGAAATCCCTCTTTAGAATAAGTAATTTCAAAAAATATAGAACCTCATGATAAACCTCAAACCGTAGTAGTCAGTCCTGGTTGTTCAATATCCAAATAGAGTTAGCATTTACCCCTTTACCCTACTTGGGTCCGATCCCTCGGGCACAGGTGGTGCTTCTGAGAGGGCCGTCTTCGTTGGAGTTCCTTCCACAACTAGAGGAAACTATGAATTCTCGACATCTCCACCAATTTTCGAAACACGAGTACGAGGCTGTTTGAAAACCCTGTAAAATGTAATACTAACTCAGTTTTTATTTCTTGGCGCCAACTCTGGCAGTAGATGGCGGTGGGATCAATGGTTCATGTGGTACTCATGTTCATGTCTCTTGACGATGATATTGCAGTATTATGATTCTGGCCATTTCCAGCTAATTTCATGAAACAATTTGGTTTCATAAGCTCCGACAACCGGCAATACTACAAGCTCTCACAAAAGCGCCATGACATCATATGGAGTCATATCTGGTATCGTCATCTTTGAACGTGGACTTTAACTCGTACTGTTCACCACTGGTTCGAATGATCTATGACTCGCCCGAATTATCAGTCAGATGCGTCTGGCTCCTCAAATCCTTGTTCTTAATCCGGCTTATCAAAAAAGGTTGTTCATTTCAAATTCTGCGAACTGCTTGATTCAAGATCTGTAGTAAAGTCTCCTTCCAGATTATTTTGCGGACGTTACTCGCCTACATATCTTGATGGCTGAACACTGACGAGGGGTAAGTTAGAGAAGGCTATTTGGAACCCAGTAATGAAAGACAGTTTTGCAATGCGACCACTAAGGTCAGCAGAATTTGATCTCTCCCTCGGATAGGGTTCGTTTCCTCAACTGTGCAGTCGACGGACTGCTGGAAGGCAGAGAAACACTTGAATTCTCCAGAATCCGAGGGTTACGTCTCGTGACCTTATGTAGATGTTGGTAAAAGTGTTACGGATTATTGCATTCCAAATCGCGTTTTTCTCTTTTGAATAAAGTCGCATAATATATTAATAAAATACTAATCCATTCTAAAGCTTACTTGTGAGTGAGTGCTTATTACTTCTCAGGCGGACTTCCTACCACTTTTGCACTTAATTTATAAGTAGAAACGTTATAATTTCCCTTTTAATAAATTTAATTCGTAATAGTGATTGAATCCTGCATAGTGCATTGCATTTAATTGCTGATTGGACCAAACCCACCCGTACGCAATATAAAACTAAACGACTTTTCTTATCTCGGATCCGGTCTCTCGCGTTAATCACAACACCACGACTCGATGCATGACTAAGATCAATAGAATGTGTACTCGGAAGTCTTCGAGAATTTCTTATACCGGCCTTATCCTGTGGAAATACCACAAATCATTACTTCGAATCTCTGAGATGGAATTCTTCGATCATAACGATCATCAATACTAACGAGGTGGTACAATGACCTTGAATGCATATTTCTCACATTTATTCCGGTTAAATGTACATCGTAAAGACTTCAAAGAGTCGAAACTTTATAAAGTTTTACAATTATACGCGATTGTGCTGTGAGACTTTTTCTCGAGTTATTGCTGTAAGAAGTTTGAATTCCGGCAGACCCACCTTCTATTTCTTTCATTCTGTTCAAGTTCAATCACATTGTCACAATCTAGATTGCGATTGAGGTCAATTTTACCCGTAGGAGTACTCAGAGTCATAGAGATATTTCTCAGAGACAGGGTCACCTCTGATTTTAGATATATTACATCTCATATCGACATTCCATTAAACCATTCCAAGATTAGTACTAAGCAGATAGAAATTATTTATAGATCAGAATTACACGTGCATCCAATTCAAATCTTTCTAAAAAGCGTTTCTGTAATAACTCAACATTTCAAATCGGTGCTCCATTTGGGAAAATGATCTCATCAATTTGCACGAAAAAAATCGAAATAGTTTGCGCTGTAAATTTTCTCGTCAAATTTAAAATTAACAATTACGACTCCGCAACTAAAAAAATAATTTGCATGACTGCACCCAGTTTTCTTTAATTTCCTAAACAAATACTACTACTGAACACAGCAGCATTTGAATGAAGAAGTAGGCAATAAATTTGCCATTTATTTTTCAGTTCCTTGCAAATAAAAAAGGTCAAGTCTACAGAGGCCATAGGTTCACACTACATCACTAAGAAGTGAGTACTAGACCCACCCTGATGACAACATGAGAAAGGACGGACTCAATTATTTTTCTCCAACAGCGTTGTCCTGACTCACCATTGGATGAGCTCTGAACATACATTATGCATGGAATTAGGCATTAGAGATATGCAAAAATCTATCCTAAAATGAAGGCAAAAAAGACCTATGACTTACGACTACCATGTTAAAGGGTGATTCTGCATCTCTGTATCTGTAATGCAATTGAAGTGCTTTACTGCATGCTAATGGCCACATGACAAAATCCCAAAAGACCTTTTTAATTCGTGGGATCTTGAGCCCTATCTCTGGACTCTATCTCTCAAGCTATGCACCACAAAGAACAAATCACGTCCATCATCATTAATACGCGTCACAGAAACACAAAATCGTCGAAGACTAATAAACATTAAAGTCTGAGGTTGACACATGACTATGGATGGATTGTTCACTCATAAGTAGTCGTCGTAGTTGTCTTATGTCGTCAGTAGCGGTTTCAGAAACTGGGCCGCAAGGGCCAGATAATAGCTAATAAATACGCTCAATATTTATTGACACTTACCGCAAAAATGTGAAACATCGCGAATCGTTTATGAAAAATTGGTTGGCTTTGCGGATGGCCATAAGATGATACCCCTTATTACAAGCAGGGTGAAGTTTCACTATTTCACTGGGGAAAAATGTCGTTAAAGCAATCACTTCACATAATACCTAATGGTAAGAGGAAATATACGAAATAATGTTAATTTTTTACTATCAGGTATTCCTTGACAATGCCGTTCTAATTTTAAAATATTAAATAATTTACGGATGATCAATAATTTTGTTCAGGTAAATACCCGCATTCCAAAATGATTCAAATCTAATGAAATTACCTTCAAAAGTTGAGACAGCAAAGTCTGTCCAGATCTTCTCAAATATTTGTTTAGAAACCTTTATTAAGTAGTTTAGTTAGATTTAATGTTGCAGAGAAAACTCTTGTATCCTGCGACTAAAATGTTAACCATAAATTGCTGACTATAGGATTTTTGAACAATTCTATATTCTCGCTCATTTGTTTCCGTCTAGGAATAATCTTTCTTCAAATAATGAGGGAAGCTCAGTAGGTCTACATATTTTACGAACATTTCTCAGGACGTCATTTTCCGTATTTCAATTAATACCTCAAAGGAAAATACTTAGGTGGTCAAAAATGTATCCCTGGTGCGACCCGGCCCAGTTTGTCTCCTTTTAGAACCGCTACTGGCTGTATTCAGTAGTAACGAGTAAGTAGTTAAGGAGGTACGGGAGTCATCATCATCATTGTTCGTAAGAATGATAAGACAAATACCAAAAGTCCAAGTTGTGTAGATAACATCACCTCGAAATTCTATCTAACCTTCTCATAAAAAACGATACACCCAGATGCAAATCCACAATCTTTTACCTAATAAATAGTCTCTCATTAAAGGGGTAGAAGTAGAAAGGAGAAAAGAACTACCGTTCATAAAAGTTTTGCTGTCGGCACTTTTGTCTGTCTCACTGAGACCCATTATAAACGGTCATTACTTTGGCGTGTCATTTGTATAAATGCTACTATACAAGAGATTCAGTTTGTTAGTACTTAGCAAGTTTAGTTCTTACATCCAAGAAAATCAACTGATTAAAAACTTTATTTTAACTTTAGAGCTTAATGAGATTCAACATGCCGGCATGGATTTCCGATAAAGATATAAACGCAAGTCTTGAAAATCCACTAATGGGTGGGAACCAATCGTACAAACCAATTCGAACGTCCAGATTTAACTCAAATATTCCTGGTATACTGAAACAAATTTGTTTATTCGCGCGGTAGCAATAATCGGCAGACTGGACAGATATAAATGTTTCCACAAACTGGTTTCAAGGAATTGTACCGAAGTCCAAATAAATGTTCCCAAGAAAGATTTTGAGTAATTGGAGTAGCAGTTAGTTCTTTGTTGGGATGTTCGAATTCGATGATCATAGGATTTACTTGTGATGAATTGTACCTAATCAGACGACCATACTACCGTCATAATTATATGTAGAAGACATCAATTTTGCTAATATTTCTGAAACTTCTATGCAATTCGAAAGGACATATAATTAGTTGAAAATGAGCGCCTGGTATCTTAAGGGTGCACGCTTTGAACCTTAAGTTCACCACAAACCGTACAAACGCATATTTCGTCTTAAAATTCTAGAAATTAATTTCCGAAGAAAATGATACGCTATTCTCCCGGGTTCCTATCACGAAGCTTCAGTGAAAATAGAAGACTCCATTTGGGATGTCGAAGATAAATCGACCCGTGTCGATAAGTCTCGATTTACTACCTATGCCTATAACAAGGGGACTCTAATGAGACTTTTCGACACGGGTCATTTATCTAAGTCATCCTCAAATGGATTCTTCTAAAATTGTCACTGAAGCTCCGTGAAAGGGACCCGGGGGGAATAGCGTATAATTTTCTTCGAAAATGAATTTCTCGAATTTTAAGACGAAATATTCGTTTGTACGGTTAGTGGTGAACTTATGGTCCAAAGCGTGCACCCTTAAGCGGCCATGATACACGGCATATGAGCTATGCGGTATGCAATAGAAAATCGCCTTCTGCAATCTTATGCTGGATTTAAGTGATAAAATGTCGTTTGAGACCACATTCGATTCAGAATTAAGGCGTTTCTACGAAAGTTGGAATGTGTAAGATACCCGCAGTAAAAAATACCATTCGGATAACTCCAACAAAAGTGAGATTCGGGATTTCTTGTGGATTCTTCAACTAATTCGACGTATAGAGCGGGAAGGTGAAAGTAATAAATCCTTAAATACCCAGCAGAATCGGCTCTATGCGGCCCTTTAAAATACACATACGTAAATAGTATATCGCAGCGAGTGCAATCTGATAAATATTTTGCAAAATTGTCTATGTAATAGTCCACACCCAATACACTATTTACGGTTATCTCCTTACTTTCTGATTCACAAATTGGAAGTAATAAACAATGAATAAATACTGACCATACAAATGGTGAAATGGATTATTACATAACCGCTTCTGCTACGCACATACAGGATCGGCTTGTTTTAAAAATATTCCCTAACCTTGCGTAAGGAAATCTTGAAGTAGTATATCCTGTAAACTCCTTTGTTTTCATACAAATCTGGTTTTAACATTTTCTGGGTGTAGTATAGTATTTTCACCAGGCTGACTGAACCGAAAGAACGACTTTTACAAAAGTGACCATGTAAAACAAGTTGGATTGCTTGATCGCGCGCCGCGGTCAGTAACCAAATATAGTGGACAAACTACGAACACATGGAAGAATTGAGAAAAAATAAGAAAAACCGAAAATCAAGTTTGGGTAGTTTATTCGTCTGGTTCTCAAGAGAATACAACAAATTGCTTCAGGTTACTTCTTCAACGCTAACACCTAAGGACCAGTTCCCACAGAAATACAAGGAGTCCTTCGTCAAGGCAGTCCAGTTCAATGCACAATAATACATAATCAACTATTTGATCCTGACCAATTATTAACTTATGGATCAATGAGTTTTGGCAGGAATAACTTCATCAGGTTGTTGGCCGGCACCTAAGAACAAGTTTAAACTTGTTAGCAGTATGTAGTTTTTATCTTTTTAATCGGAAGATCTCGATCTCACATACAACTCAGATTCCATTCTATGTCTTTCACAAATCAATTATCAATCTCTTTTTTCAATTCAACACCCAAAGATCTGTATTACTACATAAACCATGCTTTGGATTCTCTAGCTTTGCGGAACTCCGATTGCTAACTAGGTACAAACTTCTTTCAAATGAAATAATAGGTGAACATCAGATAAATATATTTTCCTAATGTATGCTCATCTCCGCCAAACATCGTTCTAAATGTATTTCTAATTGAACTTTTTCAAAACTATATAAAATTAGTTTTTGAATTAATCAACCCATGCTATCTTTGTTAATGTCGGTGAAAGTTTGCTTTCACTCCAATCTTCTCTTCAAAATCGGGTAACGATTTGACCAAAATGTCTATTCGAAGTTTAGAGATTAAATGAAAATTCAGTGGATGTTGCTTGTTCGAAGAAATGTTATTAGAATTTTCCTTTGCGATGTGAGACCTTCGTAACTCAATGTCTTATATTTGTATATAAAATTCTAAGACTATAAGCTTTCAAAATTCAGGTTACTCATTTTGCGGAGAAGGGTAGTCATTAACGATTAATCTCGATAATGCATCTTTGATGATATAACATTCCTATTGCAGTTTCACAAAATAAAAGAACTTCAGAAGTAAAACGGACCAAACCAGTCGTATTTTTCAGTTGACGTATTAATTCTATGACCAACGGACTAACTCTAGAATTAAGAAACCACAAGAAGGGTGCCTGAACTAGTTCGGACGGACGTACATTACGATTACATTTCACTCATTGTCCGCCCAGATCAGGTTTAACGACAATTGCGATTGCATTATTTAAGTATTTCACTCAATGAACATATAAAACCTGCACAGCTAATCTCAATCATATCTAAGAACGTGACAACTTCATTATCTCAATGTGTGCCGACGGCGCTTCTTACAAACAAACAACGTTCAACCTAATTATTTTTCAATCGAGTATGTTTAATTAAATATGAAATTGTATTAGTTAACTATTCAGCCTTAATTTGGTGACTTGTTCAACAATTTTTGTAGCCATTTGATAGTCGGTGTGCGATACGATCAGAATTCTATTCCACCTCATTAAACAAAATACATGCCACGTCACGTGATCTTATTATGTCTATAAGTATATATTATATTATGTATGCGACAGATTGTTTCAATTTAAATTTTATTGATGGAATGCTTGAACTGCCAGTCTGTCGTCGTCGTGTTATGGAGGTCAATCACAACAACAAATGACCGACAAAATTTGATAAGTTCATTGCTCCTGAGCCAATGAAATGACTCTCATCGTTAAATTCAATTTCCATGAAGGCTTAGCAAAATTAATGTCTTTGTAAAAACTACTGCAAATGTACGGACGGACTGTCAAATCCTCATCAAAGATGCCACTTTATGCTAATTCCCACATAAAGTAAAAAGAAACATGTCAACCAGTTGGACATCTCCTCGATTTTAATGTGTCATTGTTCTCTCTCACTTCAAACTTTAAGATTTTTGAATAGTTCACGTTTTCATGTAAACAAAACAAAAAGATTTTTGAGCCACCTGCTGATATGACTGCATTAAATCCGATACGTTTTACCACCTGTTCGTGATTTTAGCAGTGATTTTGTGTAAAAATTCATGTCCGTGTATTATATATTTACACGACTGCGATTGTTGTTTTAGACCAACCCATTTATTTTTTGGCCGGTGTGTAATCGTGTATTTGTATTATATTTAAGATAAGACTATCATTTTCTGCCGCTTCTCGTAATGATTAATTCCTAAATATCCATTTGTTTGTTCGGTGCGAAAAGTTGTTGACTGTTGAGCACGCAGAAACCCTTTCCGGTAACGCCAAACCGGCTTTTTGAAGATTTGTATTTTTCCACCTCAGACGGATAACGTTAGTTCGTAAATTAGTAAAACAACTGCTGTAGGTAAAGTCATTTCATGTAAAGAGAAATCAAAGTGTTAGTATTCAGAAATCCAACGCTCATGTCAATGTCAACATCAACAACTCTTTGACTTTTTCACTTGTTTTTACTACCTTGCCACGCCAGCCAATTTCGACCCCGCCTTCCTGTAGTAACTTTTTTGGTTCGAGCACAGCGTGATGTCGCACAGGTCATAGTCAAATTCAAATTATTGGCTTTGTCGGCTTCCAAGGATACAAATTAATTTGCACAATCCGGAGCTAGGTCAAGTAAACGCTCAAGGAATTGATCTTGCTCGGTGAATTCCAGTAATTAACTTTCGGAGGCTATAATTTCACAAGCATTCCTCTTGCACTCTTTCTGTTCGGGGTAATACCAAGAATTGGGGCAGTCCCTTTAATTATACAAACAAACACGGATGTCTCAGATTCATGTTTCAGACTACTCCAGTTTCCGAGTAGCACGTCATGGTCATATTCCGTTTTCCGTTATACCAAAATTGCCATCCGCAAAGCCGGTCAGAGCAATTAGCTCTATTTGCGTCTTTTCGTTTTATTGTACGATTATATTGTGTGAGCTATGGAGTTTATGACTTAAGTAAAAACGTATCCAATCCAATCCAATCCAATCTGGTTAAGACTTCTCTTCCAAGTCTGAGAACAAATGTCGATCGTTGAGCATGCGCTGAACCATTTTTGACCAGGAAATTTGTCGAGCTAAATTTCGACAATGTCATTTCTACGATATTTAATATTTCTCCAACATTCAATGATACTTTTACAGTTTTATCGGATTCTAAGGGTAGACAAACACCTAAAATCGAGTGTCCGTCCATTGCGCGTATGGACTGTAGAACTTTCTGTTTTAGTAAGTTTCGCATTGCTTTGATATCAGACAAAGATGAGAATTTTATCAGATCCAGTTCAGCAATTTTGCCCGACATTAAGGCGCACGGAGTGATTGTTTTTGACTTACAATTTCAAAGAGTTCGTAATTTACTTCCAAATGTTCGGATCAAACAAGAGGACTCGGCCGAAGTCCATTTAATGAACGACATTTTCTTCTCCAGTCAACATAATGTTCCCTTCTTTTATAAAAAAGAGGACTTTTTGACTTGATTATACTCGATGTAACAGTTGTTTGTTTAACGCAAATGAAGATTCTGATTCCTCCTCTTTTTTTCTCCTAGACAGTGAATGTGAATCATTATTCCGAACGCATTTTCATGTTACAACTATGTGGTGGCCTTTTTGCGTGAGTAGATGTGATTGTTGGAAGAAGGTTGATATTTCACGGCATTGCGTTGTTCTCCGGACCTCCCATGTCCATGTGCCAAAGAAATCCTGGATTTAAAATATTGAGACTCAAATATATTCGAATCATACTGAGTGAGCATTTGGTACATCATATTTCATCCTTATAATATCTCGCCTTTCCCTTCACCCTTGTGAAAGAAAGAATATTCCGCTGCTTTGTTCAAACAACATTTTATTACACGCTGAGCCGAGAATCAGATTTTTTTTAAGTTGTTAGATTTCCATTCACGGACATTGTTTTCGGAATTATCATTGCTGCGAAACACGGATGTTCGTTTGTCCATCTATCTCGGTGTTTATGTAATGGGCTTGGAAGGCATGCTAACAAGTTTAATTCATTTTTGTCGGCAACTTTTATGAAAACCTTACCCATCCATTTCAACTTATGATGAGTTCAAATATGTCATTGTCTGCTCCTGGGCTAGAATCTTAACTACCGAAATCGATACCTATTTTTTTCCAAATTCCTAATTTATGTAAACTCCTATACTCCTATGGTAATGTCTAACTTTTTATAACAGAGTTTACCTATTACGTTCCTAGAGTACGATTCTGTCAGTTTCTTATTCGATATTCGTACAGTCGGCGATTCCACATTCTCTGTAGTGAGGGATTGATCCCCAGGGCCGACATGTCGCAAAGGGGTCTTCTATGCTGGAATATGTTTTTACTAGAAGCGTGAATTCCCTGGCTAAAACGGACAGCATACTCTACAAAAAATACAAACCCAAATGAATGAATTTCATTTTCCTCTGTTCAAAATTTTGAATTTTAGCTGTTACATTTATTAATTGGATTTTCAGCAAATATTTTGACTGTTTTACAACTGGAAAGTTAGTTAAGGATACCAAGTGCGTGCATTGCACTGTGTACCGTAGATGGCCATATGTTGCGCATAAAACATAGCCACCTGTGTTCCTCCTTAATTACCTACTTGATGTTTAATTACAATAACTGTATATTTACCAGTTACGCAGTTAAGGTTAAAGATTCTTGAATCAGCGGATTTATGCGTAATATTTACGACTTTGTTTTTTAACAACTCATTGTCATTACTCCATTTCTCAATTTTGTTTCCTGCTTTCACTCAACAAAACCCTCTTGCTCTCGATGTGCTAAAGGTGCTGTGCTGTCTAAATGTCGGGCAGCCTCAAATTGTAGACATTATCTGCCCGGGTTTTAATGCAAAGATGTAACTTCGCGTGTAGTCTGCCTGAGTGAGACGTTCGCTGAGTATAACATGTGTGACGATCCAAATACTATAGAGCTTTGAAATTCCTTAGAACATGGCAATTCGTAGAACGTCTTAATTGCTTAAAAATTGGATTGAGTTTATGGAATTTCTTATCGAACAAAAAGCTTCCGATGTAAAAGACAACTTCGGCAAAAATGTTCTGCATCAGTCATTTCAAGTATCCCGGTCACGAATGTGAAGGTTTTACTGGAATATAAAATTATTTTCTGGTTCAACATTCCTTGATTTTCCTTTTGAAGGTGGAGATTTTATTATGAAGTATTCGGGACATTAAAAAAATTATAGCAGTAGACAAGTTGTGCCCACAAATCAGTCAGGAGATTTGATGCAATCGAGCAGATTATTGGTGTTCCCGAGTCCATTTTGTTCTGGCGTGAATGCTGATATTTAATCTGTAGTACGTCCTTTCTCTCGATGAAAGTTTATAACAATATTATTCGCATCGCTTAAGGTATTACAGGGTCTTAAAAGATTTTGAACCCGGGCTCACGCATTCGGTAGTTCGATTTCGAAATAAATTCAATTGTCACAATGAAATGGTAAGGTTTACAATCGGTCAAATCTCGAGTGAACTAGTTAAACTTGGAAAACTGTTAAATTATAGGTTCCATTACAGTCAGGCAGAAACAGAAACAAAATTTGTGTTACTGACTGCCTTGAAAGTATTATTTTCCGAGGTATCTTAATGACACAAACCAATTTTTTACAATAATGCCTATTAAGCTCGTATCGTTAGATGGAAACAAATAGCGACATCTTAATCAGCAAAGGCTGTCGCAGGCAGTTTAGTGAGTTTAGTTATAGTTAATAACCAAACTGTTTAGAGCAAAAATGGCAGGGCTTGCCATTGCACATTAGATATTTTTACACACGGCGTACATTTTTATCTTTGAAATATAATTTATACTATCAGTTGAGTTTCCTTTGTAGGGTTGTCAAATAATTGCTGCCATAAATAATTGTACCTACTACGCTTTAAATTAGTATGCCCGTGACCTTGCTTCTCGACGTGACAGTGGTTTTACCAGTAGTGAACATTGCAATCACACAAGCTCAATAATAAATATAACTAATTTTCCTAATTAAATATTCTAGGAACAATTTTGGCCGTAATTTATAGCCAACTAGGGTGATTACCTTTAGCTCAGTTTATGTAATAAAGACACACGTGTACATGCATAATTTGGAATTAATTCACTTTACATTCGTTCGCAGCAGTAAGTAGTGACCGTTAAAAAATCAACTTATGTTAAGCTTATTTTGATGAAGCCGGACTTGTCATCAATTCCCTTTAGGAAATTGCAATACAATAAACTTCACCGAAAAGCAGAGCCACATGTTGAGTATTTACATTGGATTTGCATAATATTATAATCGCAGAGACGATTCCTTGCCTTATGAACTAAGTTGGCGGACATTTTTTTAAGTGGGCACGTTAAGTAGGCAATCACAAACAACTCATGTTACGCACACACTGTAATTTTCACTTCTGAAGAGTTTAAAGAGTGCCGTGACCATAAGTAACTTTGTATAGTCATCGTAGCAAGTGAGAAAAACAAGTAAAAGATAAAATGGCAATAAAATCATCGATGCGGCTTAGGTAATATCTAAGGAATTCCGTCCGTCAGAGACGAAACATTATAGCAATTTTATCGTACGCAATATGCAATTGTAATAAAGTTTTTTTACAGGAATGAATTGGATTTTTTTTCGATAATGGCCCCCCGGATAGCCTTCATCTCTCTTGAGCAATAAAGACCAATCGACATTTTATGCAAATTTTTGACCTTTTCACTGAAGCAGTTAGTCAAATCTTAGTTAGCAGAGCACCGGTGCACAAACTTCTTAAATCCTCTATTATTGTTGACCATTTCAGCAGGTTTCAGAAATCCGAGGGATTACACCTGTGCATGCTTAAGGTCTCCGTCTTTTGTCGTCGTCGATAGAAAACTTATTCAGCCTATTTTAATTGATCGTCGTCGTAATATAATGCCCCTCTTCTTTAGTGCGGACTGCATTGGAGAACCGCGACCGCTTTGGGAGAGGTAGCCAATAGTCTAAAGTCACTTAAAACTTTAAGGCGGAACGAAAGATTAACAAAACTGATATCATTTCTGCTTATGGCTATTTAGACGCATGATACCCACCAAGGGTCAATGTGAAATATTTTAGTTTTTATTAAATTAACTGTTTAGGAAGGTTCTTTGTACTTAGCCGGAAGCCAGAAGTCGATTGTTCTTTGATCTATAATATCGATGATTCAATCCCGCCGACAGACAAGGTGTGTTTGCTGTGAAGATCTTCCTGTGTAACCGTCGCACCATTTGAATATGGCTGAAGGTGTGCGTACGTCAATTAGTCGGGAATAATTTTTCCAGTTAATATCTGGATATTCTGGAGTCTTTATCCTTTATTAGAAAATTCCGGAGACATCCACACAATTCATCATTACACTTAATAGCACAACATTATTTATTGTTTACAAGACTGATTTAATTCGAAGTAAGTACTACTGGCCACGAATACCAGATGATTAAGTCATAACTATTAAAAATTATGATAGCTACACCCATTCTTCATATTATGAGTCTGTGTATTTTGCGCACGCATTAAGTAGGTAAGACATAACAAAAAAACGTAGGCCGTTAAATTAAATTATATTATTAAAATTTACGAGTTCCTCGTTCCTTGAACTAATTGACTGATTAAATTATACGCTTTAATTGAGAATTCATTCCCAGATCATTGACTCTGCTTGACATTGTTATGTTGTGATGTACAAAGAAGATTTTGAATTCTAAAAGCTCCCTCTGTGTTAAAGCATTGGCTCGAAGATCCGCTTGTGTTTTTGAAAATTCAAATATTTATGTACAAACAATCTCATCCATAATTCTGTTGAATACAACTAACCCACGTTATTTACCAGTAGCATAAGGAGTAGTAGACGCCATTAATTAAGTGAACTATGGGTCACTAACAAGGGGTAATTTATTTTATTTCAGGTTTCTGTTGTGAGTACAGAAATTCATTATCACTGTCGCACAATATTTTCGAAAACACAGATAATAAATGGTGACAAAACACGAGATAGCTATTCAGCTCGTACAATGTCTCGGGTCACATGTTCTGAGTGCCGTAAAAAGCATTAAAAAGTTTAATCACTTTAACATTGCTGAAGAATTTATGCTGTTTTACAATTTAGTACATTCTTGTACACGGATAGGTCTCAAGTCACAGAACCCAGCGTACAATATTATAAGTAGTAGAGTTAACGTTATTGTCTCATTCAATTGGCAGAAGATTAACTTAACTTGTCCGTCCGAGAATATTTCGATTAATATTCTCTCGATTGGCGCTACAAATTAATTAAAAACGTACGTTTGTATTTTGCTCGTACAGGTTTTCAAAATTATTTTTCTTCTTACTAATTCCTTGCCATCAAATCACCTCTCACCGTTCAATGAACAATACTTCGCGATTACTCACAAATGGAGTTCAAATGGATGCCGATTGATGGAGCTGATTTTATTTATGACTAAAGTTTTCAGTCAAGGAAAGGAAGCACTTTTTTAAGTACAACTCAAATGAGACTAAACATTCAGGATGAGACATTTTAATTGTCCTCCGTCCATTGACCTGTAAGTCGGCTTGTAAATTATAGCCTGGTACTAACTTGCAGATTCGGATACAGGTAATGTTAAGTCTGTACACGGCAGGACTTATTGCAGAATATTTACAGACAGCATCAGCATTATGGAATCTGAACTTAATAAAAAAAAAGTGTTGTTTCCGAAGGCTAAGTGTCCGAAGCTTTTAATCGAATTGAGCTAAAGTTTCAAACTTTCATCAAATATTTGTCGAACAAAACACCGCTTTTGTTCTAAATCTGGTTCCATAGTGGGTATTCAAGAATTTACAATTCCGGGATTGAATGTAAAATCAGCAATAAGATAGACTATAGACTACGGTGAAAGTTTGCTACATTTCATTCACATATCTACGATTTCCATCTTCTGCCCGTGTAGTTTGCAGCGACTCCGTCTGGAAATATCCAGTTTCTCTTGAAGGCACGCCTAACCAGTACGGAAGGAAGAGGACGCCTCTTTAACCCTTTCCTTGACTGAATTGAGTTATTTTTTCATCTTGCTCTTTTCGCTTCGAACGTTCATTTCTATTCGCGATTCGCATATACAACACCTTTTCGCACTATTAGCCGTACAGAATTGCATTTCAAATGAGAAGTTGTTGGTTGAAAGGATTCCGTTGGAGGATTGAGAAAGATGACGGTGGTGTGAATTTGGTGGCACTCTTTGTGTTAATCTTAAAGGAGGTTGTGCTAAGCTAAGGATTCGCACACAAGGGAATCAACGAATCGAATGATGAGAATAAATGCAAATTAGATGAAGGAAAAGAAAGGAATTCCCACGCTTCAACCAATCCCAAATTTCCCTTTACAATTATTTTCAACGTAACTAAAACAGGAGGGACTGAAGAGTCCGAGCCGTCGACGCCTTTATTGTGTCGAGATGAAGACTCGTAAATGCATTTCTCCGCCCTTAGTAATTTAATAAAAGTCACAATTACGTACAATTCAAATTTTTAGCAACAGTTGATGCATAAGCACAGCGGACATGCGGAGTCGCGCTACAATATGGAGTTTTACATTTCTAAGGAGAACAATTTTTTATACAAAGTTTTGTAGATAAAATGACAAAACACACACACAAAACTCAGAAGTCCTTTTTACGGAAGTGCGAATCAGAAAAGCATGGCTCACTTAATTTGCGCAAATTGCAGTTTCGCACACCGAAAATCATTTTGGATACAGTTTCAGCGTTTGCTCCCTCATAAATAGAGGTCCAACGTGGAAGAGTTCAAATCCGAGTGAGATATACATTTCATGAACGATTTTATTTGGATTACATGGAACGCATCGTTTTTGTCGCGGCTCACGGCTTAGGAATACATAGAGGCAAACACTAGCCCAATAGAATTGATGTACTACACCGCGGCGTTCCGAATCCGTAGTATTGTACATCCCAGTTAAAATACATCGAAAAATGTATATTTTACATTTACCCATGCACCTACGACTACAGGAAAGACTGGTAAAGCAATATATGAACCTCGATCGCTGTACCTATCTAAACTGAAGCAAGTTAAAGTTGTACTGCAATAATTGGAGTCGAATCTATAGGCGTACATGGAATCGATTCTTTACCACTCAAAGCGGGAAACAGCTTGAATAACACCAGAAACGTTGAAACATTTGAACCAATCTTCGAAAGAGTTTAAGTATAACTATAGGCTTAACCCGCGCTGACAATTCTGCAATGGAGTTTTAACAACGACGTAGAGTCGCAATGTCTTCCGAATATAATTCGAAGGCACCGAGTCAAACCTCAAACTGTGAATAAATTACATTCGTCTGTCTAGACCCCTTTCGTATGTACGTGACGTCCAGGTTTCGTATTAACACCTTCCCATTTAATCTATTTCTATTTCATAAGCAAGGATTTGCCTAGGAAATTACATTCGCAATTCGCAAGTGTGAGGCATGAGAGATTTTGTTAAATCCGAATTTAAAGGAAGACAATACATTTCCAGAGTCACCATTGTCAAACTCACACACTTCACTTGACGCCACACTCTCAGACTCTGATTAAATATGCAGAGTCCTTCAAAGTAATTCTAATTCAACGTTGCTCAAGCGTTTCACCTTTTCAGTAGAGTTTAGGGTATGTGAGGCGATGACAGCCTCACAACTTTGATTTTGATTTCAGTATATAACGTTATACTTTTCGGAAGCTGGCGTTAGTCACGCATCTAAAACTCTTAATTAGTGTTCAGTTGGTGACTTCTTCCGAAAATGTCAAATTTTGTCGCAGGCAACAACATTCTCCGGTTGAAATCTTTGTTGACTATTAAAATTCGCTTTATCTTGCAGCCTTTACTAAATACAATAAAATCTGAAGGGGGCTTTGGCCGAGGCACCATACAATTGTTTGGAACAAACGGTTATCGACTAGTTTCCTCACATTTGTACACAATAAAAGGACGTCGTAAGTATACTAATAAACATTTTTACAATTTAGCAAGTTTGAATGATGCATCATTTAAGAAAGTTTCTGAACAATTGAACGGCAGAAAATATTGGCGTTGGAAAGTATAAGAGTTTTGACGACCCGTCTCATTTGGTCATTCTTTCATCTCTGAATCGATTTCATTTATACTGTGCCAGCGACACAGTAGGTTTGATTTTAGTGCCCGATCCAATGATATCGCTACGTGACATGCTATAGTTGTCTTCATCATGGAATGTGTGATGTGCAGTCCGCCAATTTAATTCTCTCAACTTCATGCACTAATAGTTTTAATATGATCTTGGCACCTGGAAATGGCATGACTTGGCCGCATTGCAGGAACTCAAGTTCCTTGAAATTCAAAATTGCATTGATGCACCTAAAATTATTTCGTCAGAACTCAGTCGGATCCTAGCAGCCGTGTCGTTCACAATGTGAAAGTAATGACGAATGAAACTCCGGGAGACTTTAGAAGTGTCGTTCACTGTAGTGGCTTGGCCATCAAGTACATTTTACCCCCTTTGAACTTTATCTTTAGAAAGTTATGGACTATTTCAATTTTATGGAAGAATAATTAAAATGTCATGCACTGCAGTCACATACGGCTTCAGCAAAGGTGACGGATATGACAACGCATACCTGTCACCAAGAGTTGTTAGAAAACTATTTGGAATATGGGGAATATGCTGGTATAATAATAAGAAAAGCAATACATCACACGATTCCTTGAAATTGCTGATATTTTTTACTAACTATTTATATTAAATATTTTCTGTTCCTCTGTGGTGCATCGACACATAAATTGGTTAAACCTAAAATTGTTAGTTGGGAAATAGTAGTTGCACTAATGATTAACTGTGGACTATTTATTTTGTTTCGCCATAATGCGTAGAGATCGACCCGTCTGGAAAACATTGCATGCTCGTTGCATTAAAACGGCTTTTTTCCACTTGAATTGAAAATGCAAAGCTAATCTTATGTACGAAAAATGTTTAAATGTTTCGTCATTCCATACCGACACGTATTCATATGCATGTCGCTTAAACTCCATACTCGGTGTTCGCGCCATTAATTTAATTCGCATGGATTTTATCCAGGAACTTTAGTTAATTGCATGGGTTATAGTTTTAGAAAAAAAACAGGAGTCGCAAAATGTCAAACCAGTCAATCCTGCTCATTAATGAACGATATTTACGTCAAATCAGAAACATGGTCGTATGAACACTCGAACCAAGATTTAGATAAGCGTCGAACGAAGCAAATGCACAAGACGCTTCGTTGAAAGTTAACTCGAATTGAATTAAACTACTTTCATAAGTATGAAAATAAATTAAAATACAATACGTTGGTTAATTTTTAATAAGTAGAATCAATAGTTAGTTCGTTTTAATTATAGTGGTAGGTATCAATGACCCCGCTGCTTTGCTTCGCTAAGATGAATTCCGCGGGCTTATGTTGAGACGGTGGTTGTAAAAGAACTTTCTCCATTGGGGTTTTTGTCTGCTACGAACTGAATTGTAGCCAGGTTAAACGGAAAGCTAACTTGTTCTCTCTAAAAAATATCTTTGCTTAGGCGATAACTTTTTGGGCTTAGCAAATATCAATTAATGTGCTTCTTGCAATTTTTAAATAATAGAAACGCTTCAATACGATAGTTCATTTTTAGAATCGTGGGCGACCAAATTCTAAGAATAAAGTGAGATTCGAGAAGAAATAAATTAAATTGAAAGATTAATTGGATTTAAAGTGTTTTGCTCACGCAAGTAAAACATATTGTTATGACATCAATGGAAGTCGAGTATATTTTTCTTCCGTCTTCTCACTAAAACGAAATTACCCAGTACTTGGGCTTGGAAGCCTGGTGTTGATCTCTGATATGGCGGATCTTGGGGCGTCAAACACTTTTGGTCTTTTCTCTTGGCTGTCACTTCGGAGCCCGGGTGGGGCAAAAACTCCTTCACATACAAGAGACCTCATTCCGTGGCTCCTTCCTTTTCCAGTGCTAAATGAATGACATAAAGAAAACTGACGTGGAGTCAGACAGACTTTCCATTGACTTGTCTACTTTCTCAAAACGTTAAATTCCGTTTTTCGTGAGTTCTCATGGTATATTCAGGATGTGAAGTCCTAATCGCCGAACCGAGTGATGGTTCGACACTTGACAGGTTTTTGGTTAGCAGTCAAACAACCTGATCAAAATTTTGAACCAGTGATTTTGTACCAATTATTCCAGGTTCTGCTTATGAAGTCTCCCTACAGAGTCTCGAATGGCGTAATATTTGATCCCAATGTGTAAAGTATTATTGAACCTTAGGTCTAACGTAGGAATGTCATAAGGTCGACCAATACCAAATCTATGTACACTGGTATTGCGGGAAGTAGGCCTTGCAGTTATGTGTCACTTTCTGGATCGTCTCAGCATCTGATTATTATTTGACACCTGACATCTGAATTTATTTGACAGTAGACATCTTTCTGTATGCCGGAATCTTTCTTAACCGTACTATTATCCATAATGACTGGTCGCGTTTTCTGTGACATGACATTACCAGACTCATCCAATTTAAGTTGAACCAATTCGAATTTCCGATGAGAGGCTCTCTCTTTTTATCTATAACACCGCACACACAATCCTTACGGCAGAAAGTATAGTCTGTTCGATTTTGTTGCATTATCGACTTGTATTCCTTGACCTCCTGAACAACTTTTTGAAGGTTCTAAACCCGGAAAAGTCTAACCGTGTGACCGCTAGAAATACACGGGCCAAATGTGCTTTGTAAGTTCTTAGGAATCCGTGACGCATTCATGACGTCACAAAGTGTAATTGGCCTCAATATTTCTAGCGGCCAAAAGGAACTTCACAAAAGTTGTTCAGAAGGTCAATGGCTACATTATTTTTTAAATTCGGCCAAATGCAACGGCCAACCTTCTGCCGTAATGATTGTACGATATTTTTCCTGGTTTTCATGCAGTTTACTAATTACTAAGGTTATCGTAGTCAAACTTTCTGAAGTTGGTCTGATATTTGCGTATTTATTGAGTTTGATTCGTATGGAGTCCGTGCAGTATCAATAGGTCAAACGTAATTTCAAAATTATTGACTTCTCGACAGAAATGAATATCCGTATATACCATACAGACTTTCGTACAGTCAAAATTGTTTGGTGTAAGTAGAGTAGTTTCTACTGACTGACTTGGGATTGGGATTTTGGCGAAACACCAGCATAAGCACACATCGATCGAGACTTCCTATCTGAAATTGCAAGCCTTTTCCGAAGTCTACACAGGCACGGGATGCGAATTCCTAAACTCTTTTCTATTCTTCTATTCTGTTCGTATTCTCCATCGTCGTCGTCGGTGAAAGTCAAGTCTCTTTTAGAAACGCTATCACATCACATCACCTACCTGGGTTTGGGCTCCTGGAAAAGAGAGAATTACATCCTCAATAAAAGTTGAACTTATCCTTTGGCCATTGGCACGAACGAAAAGGAAACGGAAGTAGGAGCTCTTGAATGGCTCATTGATTTCCAACGGAGAACCAAGTTGAAAATACACGCCAAGTCAAGTGGATTGACTCTAGCAGATTTATTCCAAGTCACTCAAGAACCCTTTTTCAACATTATATAGACTCTAGAGTAGACCACCTCTCCCCAAATCCTCGCAAACCAAACCTTTTAATTCTAGTCGTCAAGATTTACCTGAATAATTTATACGCGTTGAAGTGAAAATGACTTTTCATTTCAAGATATTTTAGTCCAATTTGAGTAGAACTTGAATAATGGCGAAAATGTCATCACATAATGAGAATACGAGCATGCCAATGGCCGTCACTTTTCCCTGGGTTATTCAGTGAAAATTGACCCGTGTTGTACCAAATCGGCCAGATAGATAGATAGATAAAGGCTTATTTTATTTGGCGAATCTTTTCAGAATAAACTGTTGTAAACAAGAAAGTTTCGCACGCCTTTTCAAGAAATGGCACATTTTCATCACTTGCATCCTCGAAAACCTACAAGAATCTTTTAAAAATCAAATCAATAAACTGAAATTGAAAATCATTTATAATCATTTATTTTTTCATAACCATTTCAACGTCCGAAGGAACATAAATATCATTTTCCTCCTCAGCATTAATTATTATTACGATTATTATTATTACGTAATATGTAGAATGTGTAAGGAGAATCACATTATATACTTTTTTTCTTCCTTTGTTGACTACTACAAACTCAAGAAAATCTTAGTGTTAATGAAGGGGTAGGTCAACTTTTCGCACGTACGTTATGAGATTTGCATTGAATATAATATTGTTTGTATTTTGGTTTGTCTAACTTGAGAGGTTCTTGTTTAAATATGTATTACATGTATTATGACCTAGTATAGAACGTATGACTCGTATTAATTAATCCATATTTCTCAACTCTAATATCATACACGTAATACGTACATTCATCAAACATACAAACATTATTTGTATTGTTAACATTGTCTACAAATTATTAACATTGATTAAAGTAATTGTAAGAGTCACAGTTCGCGCGCACGCATGCACGCACAAGGGTTCTAGTTTAGGTTAGACATAATATTTATATATGTTCAGTAGTTTTTCTAACATTAGTGGATAATTGAGTCCAGTCAAAAACTGTACTCGAACAGATTTGTGACTTGAGTCCTACCTAGCACAGTTTATTTTTATTTTTTGCAATTTTACGTTAAGAGATAACGAGGAAACCACCACTCCTGTAACGTGATTCGCGCGGGGCGATATGCGCTGCAGGTATCCAAACGCCTTAACGCACTAGGTTCCTTTATAGGATTCTTTACAAAATGCATATCTCAGATTTTTCCCGAGTGCCCCTGCTGTATGGGGAGCAAAGAGATTATGCACCACCCTGTACATTTAACAACTCCTAATTACGTTTCAATTGACTTAATCAGCAATACAATACCACTTTGATACATATTGACTAGATAATATTCCATGTGCTGTCTCAACAAACACATTTCTAATTAACTTAACTAAGGGTAATTATTACATTTTAAATCAAGTGAAAATAAATCATATTCAGAAGTAGTGGTTGCAATCAAATTTGAAATGATTCTGTTCAGCGTTCTCTTTTGCAATTACACCGAACAATTTTAATACTCTAAACTCTTTGGTCATTACAGGGAGTTGAATGAATCAAAATCTAACTTGGATTGGAGAACTCAGTTTAGGTACTGTGTTCTGCCTATTCCAAAATGCATCATTCACTTAACTCGTGTGAAGTGTGGCTTTTGTAAGGAAAACTGGCATGAATTTATTATGAGGAAAGGTAAGTCGACGGAAGTGCGAAATACGACGGAAATCATAAGGGATTCTCAAATCCTGCTACACCAGACCAGATGGACTATGCATAATTCATTTACAAATGGGAGCCCATCCGTTGAACAATTCAACACAGAATTATAAACAAAAGTCTCCAGGTCAAAGAATATCTGCATTCACAATGCTTGGTTTAATCATCCATTAAAATTCGAGTCGAATACATATTGTTTCAACGTGTTCCTTCTCGAAATCTCTCAAACAGAAACAGTCTGGAATCAGACACTTCGAATGCTTCCTACGTTCTGCGTAACACAAAATGACTCAATTAAAAAATGCAAGCTAACGAGCTTAGCAAATAGTACTGCATTCACCTACTAAATAATTGACTGAGTGACTGACTCGATCCAGTCAGAGAAAACTCATTTAGGTCTTAAAAAGAAGTCGAAAAAGTTTCTTGGTCGGTGCAGTTTGCTGCTAGGAGTGGGGATAGAATAGGTGAAGTAGGAACTGAAAAGGAATGAGATATTTGAATTTAAATATCAGATTTGATTGCAGAGAAATTAAAGAGAAAGTTTCTTTTTCTTTCCAAGAAAAGTATCTCTTTCACAGTTTTGAGACAAGTTGGGTTGTCAGAATTTTGTTTGACTTTGGGTTTTCTCCTTTCGAAATTCAAACAGGCCCGTCGTACTTTGCACTCGTGTTCGTGCAGTTCATCATTTCCTTGACTTGTTTTAAAAGCTGGTGAGCAGAGCTTTGTGTTTGTTCAAGGACCGAAATATATACAGACATAGTTTTTCACGCGTAAATTGTCGAATTTTATGAACAGAAAAGTACAGACGGAGGATTCATAAGGAAATTGAAACTGTTCCAACATTCCGACTGACTACTGGCGTTGGCTCATATTATTTTGTAGTATTCCGTTTTTCCTTTCATATTTACTTTCAGTTTTCCTAATTACCGTTGCTGAACTGCTTCAGCAGTAATATACGTAATGCTCAGGTGTAATTGCAGTTGAAGCGCTAGGCTATTTAAGATGGGGAAAATACTTAAAACTAACATTTTTAATTGCTATGAGTAAGTTACCCTGTGATATACTTGTGAATACGTATAAAAAGTACAAAAATGAATGGAAAAATGAAACAAGAAAATTAAGAAAAAAACAATTAAAACAAAATGTATAAAGCGACACGGTTAAAATGTGAGCGCTAAATTTTTTCGTACAAACTTTTCGTCTTAAGAATTAGGCCTGTTTTTTTTTCTTTCATATTTAAAGTACAGACGGTATTGAAGTTAACAATTATAATATTGGAATATTATTACTGGTATTATTCTTTATTGACATTTTGGACACTGAAGCTAGAACTCACAAGGGAGGTACATGTCGGGCTAAATCGAGTCAGAAAAGGTTTTCCCCTTTCCTCGTCACTAATCTCTTTTGTAAAAGTGTGTACATTTGCCTTGTAAATTTCATTCTCCAGTAGTTGTTTAAAAAAGGAATGAGAAAATAATTGAAGAATGAGTACAAAGTAGGTATGCTTGGATATGAATGTGCGTTCAAAATCCTGAAACGTATATAGATTTTGTCCCCGGATTCGTCTCGTTCAAAGAAATGTCTGTCTGCAACTGGATCAATTTGATGTGGTTTCTTTGCAGGCAAAAACGAATCCATGGATAAAATCATGGACAGAAGTCAGTGATATTTGTTAAACCTACATATTGTATTACGACATACGATACGATACACGAGCGGACAGTTTTATATAATTACAAGGATGAGCACAAAATGTGAAACTTGAAGGCTCTTCTGAGTTTACAGTTAACAATTAGAAGCGCCATACATATTCATCACATCAAGTCAATAATACAGAATACAGTACATTAATGAAAACCACACAAAATCTCTTATACTCTTACAGACTATATCTACGTAATAAACACAGACTTAATTAATTTCATTCATTTCCCCCTTTCCTAGCCATTCCGTCAGACTGCATGTTTTATATAACTCATTTTTGACCAAACTGAGTTTAGTTTACATTACCTAGGAGAAAAGCCAACGAATTCCAGAAGTTCAGAGTGAATGTCTACTGGGGTTTTCATTTGTAGGGCCATGTTAATGGAACATTTAGAAAATACGAATATTCTCCACGGAAATAACTTGAACTCGCAAGATTGACATTCAGACTGTCTCAAAAGAATTACTTGGTTTTGAAAATTCTTCAGCAATCGAAAAGGATTCAGATTAATCTGCAACTTTAATTTTATTTCGGAATCTAAGGTGTAGTCTATCCCGGTGCTGAATTGCATTTAAAGTTAAACATGGGTACAAAGTACCACTGCTGGGGGGGGGGGAACAAGTAGGTGAAATCGAGTTAAAAAAGTTAAATTCGAGCCCAATCGAATCTCTCCTTGAATCTTCGAGTTAAATTATTACATGACCAGAAGACGTATTAGTGTGATTGATTAGTGATTCATTACATTACATTTAGTGGGTTGTTTTGTTTCAATTTAAAATCAGCATAGTTAGGATCCTGACCATACCAATTCTATCCATCATTAAGCACCTTAAAAGCTGTTGACTTCAGATATGACTATTACAACCCTTGACGTGATTTGCTGAATGACTGAGATGACGCTAAAAATGGTCCCTGATAAATACAATCATTAATCGTATGCGCCCACGGCTTCATCTGTCTTAATTTTTAGGTTGAGGTTTTGTCGCCATTAAATGTTATACAATGTTGCTTAAGTACAACAGCAATCTTACGTATTCCTTACACCTATTCTAATAATAATTTCAGAAGAGCAACAATATCTTATGCTCAAGAATTCGGAAAGAGGATTAAATGGTTGGTAATACATAATACACCTTAGATTTTGGTAGATTGGGGTAAAAATACTATAGTATAGCACCCGCCGTGCGCTAACTAGAAGTTGACTCCCCTTCAAAAAAAAATAATTGAACTTTAGGTTTATTAGGGCGTAGCTCAAGCTTAGTGACCTTAATTAAAGGTTTACCCCATATGTCGACGTCAGTATTGTTATTTATTATTATGTTACATAAATCCGTTAAATATTATAAATTTTCTGGCCTGCGCCTGGGCCAACCGTCATGTAAGATCTCTGGAGGAATATTTTGTGCTTGCAATGTCGTTAGGGCTAGGTTTTCGAAAGTGATTTGACGTGCGGTGCTGCCATCGTGCGGTGCCGTCGTAATTTAATGTCTTGATGCAATTAATAAGGGTTATTTGACCTTTTCGTTTCTTAAGTCTAGCGCTCGTTCAAGTGGCAAGGGATTCTTTTCTTGAGGCCGGATTACTCACCGCGGACGATACCGAGGACCCGCGGTGTTGAAGATTAAGCTGTGCAAGTTTCTTGTACATGAGTGAGTTGACGAATCTTGGGTATGAGTCGCGATGCATCAACGTAAAAATTTGAACCTGGGCTTCATCAAATGTATGGGGTGAAGGGTCGACCATGTTTTGGTTCACCACTTCCCGAACCCTTGAGTCCAGGCTTACCTGCAAAAAAATTAATTAATATCAGGTCATTAACTAATTTGCGAATACAAATTAATGAGCAGTGACTCCAGTGTGTAGGGAAGGAAGAAATATCTCTCGTGTACAATAAGAGAAGCTGGCAATTTCTTATTGATTCTGATTAATCATGATCCAAGATAATCGGTAAATAACAAAATTTGTCAGTTTATCCTGGTCCGCACAGTCCGCAGGATTGTAATTATCTGTGAATATTTTAAGTAAATATTTTCCTTCGTAGGAATTACAAAAAACAGAGGATAATTTGAACCAAAAGTTCTAATTGACTTGCGAAACCGTCTGACAGCGTGATGTCAGAAGACAAGAGTGCCCAGGACTATTTGTCCGAGTGTGGAATCAAAACACAATGTCAACGAATGAAATCTGAGTATTGGGAGGAGCGCGTGTGCTTAAAATCTGGAATCATGGAGGATTTCACCAATTTACTACAGGATAACTTCACCAGGACTTTGTTTGCTCAGGAAGATCATTCAAGCGTTTATAAATAGACTCCGGAGCACCTCACAATTTATTCTACTCCACCTTCCTCATCATCAATCTTACAAAATACATTTCCACCTCCTTTCCTTTGTTTCACCGGCTTTTGAGCATCTGAACGCATTTCATTATTCAAATGTAATGACGTTTATAACGTGCGTGAGTGGGGATCAATTCAGTAGAATAGAAACGGAAGTCCGCTTAGAAATGTGTAAGTAACTTCTCTAAACGAGAGAGAATAAATTTATTCCGTCGAGTCCTACGCGAATCTAATGAACTGAAAGTAATGGATACCTACGTCAAGTGAATCAAATCATACTTGTTTAAATCGGGAAGTCTTTGAAATAAATTATTCCAAAATTAGACTGCAATTTTATCTCCATAAATCTTGTCAATAATGCAAAGATATTTCGAGGCCCGCGACCCGTGCAAAGGTACAATCTGCAAGTTACATTATATTATACCAATAAAGTCCACGGCCCATTTCTGTCCGTCTGTCCGACCGTCCTTCCTCTCGTTATACCACGGTACAGAAATGGAAATAGATTTCACTCCTCGTTTGCTTGCCTAGATGGATCCACCTGGTTCGTCCTTGAATCACAGGTTTTTTAATTTCATTGATAGCCGTCGTAATTTGCAGGTAGTTCATTTTACAAACATGTCCGAATTTAGGAAAGAAACGTTTGAGGAAACGCCATTAGTCTTTCGCATAATCTTACTGCGAAACACTTGGAGGAATCGGTCATTATACAATTTCGTTGGAAGTTTATTAGATATACTCCAGGAAAAAACTCTGACTTGTATTTGAAGTAATGACATGACGGTGTGAAAAAAAAAGTCGAAAGGCTTTGCATGACGTAAAAAGTATATGGGTGCACGCTCTTTAAAAATTAAACGGATAAAAGCGCTTCGTGGAATGACTCAATAAACGTCCCTGTTTTATTCAAGTGAGAGATGAAAATAAGGGAAAATTATATTAAGGCTTTTGGACTGATTCTATTTTCCATTGCACTTTACAAACTCCACCCGCAGACATTCCCTATACAGGATCGCTTAATTAGAGTAAAGAGGAAATGTCTTTACCAGGTTTACTTAATTATGTCTGCAAAACCGAATTTGAAAGCGGAATACGAACGCTACATGACAGACAATTCTCATTTGCATAAAGTTCTACCACAACTAACTCGTGCAGGCTTTGAGCTTTGCTGTTGGTTTTGGCAAGTCATGTGTGTCTTGTGTCCTTGTGAAATTTCATCAGTTCGACAATTTCGTTTTTCATTTCGAGCCATAATTTATTCTTTCATAACACAAAACAACAAACCTTAACTCCAGTTCAGTATTAGTACTATTCTTACACTGCGGAGTCAGGGAAAGTACTAGATGGTATAGCATGTTGAATGAGCTGAGGTTTTTTAGGACAAAATGAAAAACAGTGGCAACCCAGTAGTACATTACAGTGAGGTACGGTGAGATCTGACCGAGGGAATGGACTCAATTAGTAGTAAACATGGCGGAAAACAAAATTTTAAAGCAACCATAACGTAGTGTCTGCTGAATGAATCGAACCCGCAATACGTTAAGCTACCAGGTCTGGCTTTACCACGATTCTTCAATGGACTGATATCGAATAACATTACATGATAACGGTTTTCGCTTTGAAAATACTTCCCGCAGTTTCTCCGAAGGTTAAGAACATTATGATTAAAGTAGTTGAAAGAGTTGTTTGTGAGACCACAGGTGAAGTGACCTTGGAGTCGGGTCTTTAAACCTGTAACTTTTTAGTATACCATGTAATGTGATCTGGGATTGTACATTCTACATTCTGATTCATGTTTCCAACCTTACCAGAATTCCCCTTAATGGAATTAATCCGAGTGAATTTACGATTTTCAACTGTCTGTTTTATGTACTATTCGTAAACCGGGAATTAACCAGATGAGATTTAATACGCGGAGTGCGGAATAATTAATTTGAGAATTTACGGTAAGTGTAATTTCCCAATCTCGGTCGGACTCTCTACCCCTTTAACGATCCAATTTATTAGAGGAAAATCCTAAGCCGTCTTCGCGTCTTCCTGCGAATTGAGTGAAAATCCAACCAAATTGCTTTTAACAACAGAACACAGAACCCCCTGCCTACCTATTTCAATTTATTTCCAAATCCAAATTAAATGTCTTGGGAGTGGAGAAATTTCACGGGACTGGTTTGCCAGCCTGCACTAGTGAAAACTAACTGCTGGCGGCGATAATTGTCTTCAAACGGAGTGGAACCTTAATTCGGCACAGTGCTGCGTTGAGCACTGGTTGATTTTTCTCAGCTAACCATACATCCTAAGGGAAAGGCAGACATCCAGAAGGAACTGGAGGGAAGTAAAAAGTGCTGGAGTTGGAGTTGGGAACCTGGAGAAAGCACCTCGATTGACCCGATTTGCACGCGCGACTATAGCTTCGAGGTATTGATTTCTTCCTTAGGCCCTGGCTGAAGGAAAGCAGCCAAAGACGTACAGCACACTAAAGGGTCCCACATATCCACTGCCACCTTTTAGTCATACAAGCTAGTACATAGCTGGTGTTATAATTTTAGAAATTGCTAGTCCGCTACTACATTCGTACTCCTATAATGAAACACTTGTGGTTATACTCTGAAATTGTTAACTATCTAGAGTTGTGCGATGACATAACTCAGACATTACACATCATTTGTCAAATGATGGCTTATCGTCCATTTCTACGAGGGAGTAAGCCCCAAACTCTGCTATGGAGGTCCATAATTCACCTCATTTTGACGAATGCACTACTGCAATATCACTGCAATACACACAGTGCCTCCTTGCCATCATTGGAATTCGTCAACGCACCCGATTTTCCTACCCTGTTAGGGTACTTGACTGATTTATGAAAGCGAAGTGGGAAAAACCCCTCCGTATGCAATATAAAAACCTCACAGCTATACCCGTATATCAGTGCCATGTAGAAAGCTCACAGATATACCCGTATATCAGAGACATGTAAAAACCTCAGATATACCTGTATATCAGTGACATGAATTATATCTAATAATAGTACATACACATTGAAGTCCCCTAGAATCAAACAATTAAAACGCAAGTTCGAGATATAATGATTATTGAGCATTGTAATGTCGTCTTATCACGCCTAATACTAATACAAGCGTCTATCTTCGACTGAACTACTAATTTATTTCAGAAATAAAAGTATTTTATAGTTGAACCATTCTTGAATTTTTTGGTACGAATTCTCGCTGAATAGAAATTACAAAACATGTATTGATAGATATTTTTAGCTGAGCCCTTGTTATAGCTACGAGCTCAGCGTGTATGGGATAATGGTCCGCCGTAAGAGATAATGACGGTGGGTATCATCGGTTTAGTTCGAACAAGGTAGCTAACAGGTCAGACGACCAATTTTGTGTTTTGACGGAGTGCATTATTGAAAGGTGCAAATACTACATGCGTGGGGCCCCACACATAATTCCTTGTCTGGGCTACCACTCCACGTGTGTTTGTCTCAACCGAATTTTCTATAGGCTCTGGAAGACTGACATTCCTTGAGAGAAAGCACTAGAACAGAACAAGTCATTCTTCGGTTGCCCTTCTCTGGAATGAACTGGACTTTCATTTTCTCACAAGTCTCTCCAGTGCAGTCCAGATTCATTCTGAGATCAGTTTAACTCTTGGATCTATACGTTCGTAAGACATGTGCTAAATTCGTGAGCGTCCATGCAGTCAATGCACCGCAATGCTAAAAAATAAAATGTAATTCGAAAAAGGCATTCCATTTCATCCCCATAATTCATTTTCCTTCTTCCCTTGACTTCTTGCCCAACTCTTCATTCAATTCTTGTGGTAAAGCTTCAAAAATTGAAAATATTAAATTTTTAATGAGAAAATGTACTTTCACGACTAGTTTTCATATTAACATTAACATCGATGGTGAAAGAAAGCTATCATGACGACTATCAACTATGACTTGGGTTCTTAATTTGTATTACAAAAAAGTTGAAATTAAATGTAAGCTGAAGTTTTTGAAGAGTCTTCAGTTTTCTGAGACCCGGATAATCCTAGGCTTTAATATTTGCACGAAGGAAGAGAAAGAGCCTTGTAAGCATCTCGTGTATTTTGCATATCAGCTCCCCTTCAGGCTGCTCGAGTCTGAATATTCTGAAATATTTCAAGGAGGACATTCAGCCACGTACCACAAAAGGTATAGAGCCAAGCTGACGTTAATTTCAAGGATTCTGAATCCTAGGGAGAGAAAACCACGAAAGGAAAACTGAAGAAACTTTATTTGGAACGACAGGCAGTTCAGTGTGTTACGGACAATCCGTGATAATCAACTTTTGAAGTGTTTAACATGAAGCATTTCGCTTTCCCATACTTTTCACAATATATATGTTGAAGGCGACTGATAAAAATTGGTCAGAGGACAAATGTTTAGTCGGTTCAGCTGATAACCCATGAAAAAGCTATCGCGCAGTATCAAAGTACAGCCCAACACCACAAGTCTATCGCTGCATTGCGAGCGAGCTATCACTAATGAATTACCTACTCGCTTTTGTTTGAAGTAATGGAGTAATGGTCAACTTTTTGGGTTTTAACTGTTATAATCGTATAAACAATCACACATCCGTAAGTGTGCCTAATGATTGTCTTAGATTCCAAATACGCCGTAGCGCTAGGAGCTGACAGGTTATCTACACGAATGTGGTTTATGAGGTGCTCGCAACACCAAAATCTGATGGAAGCAGCGGATTTCCGGAGGACTGTGATCTCGTCGACAGGATGGTAATCTATCAGTTAAGCATAATTTCGGATATCCGGTCAAACATGCGAGAGAAAGAGGGTACTATCAGGATCCGCTGGTTGAATATTGGTGTTCGGTATTATTACCGTAAATGACTGATTTAAAGCCGGGTACCGAGTCCAAGTCTCCCGATTTATCCAATGATGACGGTAAAAGTATGTTTCCGATACGGTCCCGTCCTTCTGATTCGTAATTTATTGCATAAAAATTGTCAGAATGTGCAGATTTCCCAGAACACATCAAGACCTGACTAACTACAGCAGTATTACGGTAACGACTACGGTTGGAATGTCCACGAAGTAGTAATGCCCGCACTTCAACCGCTTGCGCCCGGAATTGATATCTAATTGGATTTTTGTTGAGACTCAACTCAACTCATCTCTTCCTTTTTTCTCAACTCGCACTCTGATATCTCTATCTGTCTATTCTTCACAAATCTTCCTCTGTAATGTGATCCAGACCAGAACCATGCAGACATTTGCATCCATCTCTAGCCATTTACTCAAACGTATCTTTATACAAAGACATGCATTAAGGCACAATCCCTCATTTCTTTCCAACATCCCATCAATTTATTCTAAAAGACTTCATTCGTCACGAGAGAGAAATTTCTCTCAACCGCAGTCATTTACCCTCGAGCAATCAATTTTCACGGAGAAAAAGTGTGGGAGAAAATGGAGCGGAACAGAACAGGAGGACTGAATTAACTGATCACACAACTGCAGAATTCTCGGAGAACATATACTGAACCACTCGACTTTGTTTTAATTCAGCCAAGGTCTCTCTTCCACATTTCTTTTAAGTACATATATTCAAGCTTTAGAACTTCAGACTTGGGTAGAAAATCCTTCAAAAGTGTATATGTTGGAGATTTTTCTGGAATTTAACAGAGAGGAAAATTCCTAGGTAATGTCAGGGAAAATTTCTCTTCACTTCAAGTGTCCCAAACAGAATTTCTGTTCGAAAGATTGGTCTAAAAACTTTTTAACCAGAGCCAAGACAGCGTAGTGGTCGGTGTTCCAGTCCTCTATTCTGTTGGTACGGGGTTCGATCCCCGGGC
>JAQFYE010000332.1:0-39837 GCA_034694305.1 Protaphorura glebata | reverse complement strand
CCCTCATTAATTGACATAGCCGCTGAGGTCGAATCAAACATCGTCGCGTATTTTTGGGTTGCTTCCCATTTGGCCTAAAGACGTACAACATAGGTACCATCTAGCAGTAGGAAAAACCTGTGGAAAAAACCTCTTTGGGAGTGCAAGTCCGAGGAATCGAACCCCAGCACAGCGAGACAGAATGAGCCAACCATACACCATCAAGCTGCAATGGACTTGCTAAAAGGACTGATATTTGGCCAATCTTTTCAGAATACACTATTGTAAACAAGAGGACTAATATATATCTGATGTAATTTTGATTAACTCACGTGATCTGAGCCTATACAACAATGTGCAATTATAGTCTTGAGTGGAATCTAAAATTTCCTCTGCTAATCCTGAATTTCCATTTCCAAATTCAGTTTCACCACGGTAAATGAAGGGAAAACACGAGCTGAACGGTAAACACTTTCCCGGACTTCCTTTCCGGGTCGTACAAGTGACCCCAGTCTCATGGATTAAAGGTTCAAATTCCACTGACTGTGGTTCAGTCGTTGTCTCAGTCTCTTCTTCCAAGGCAAAAGTTGTGCAAGAAAATAGTAGTAAAAGATATAATTGGAATAAATACGCAAATATATTGAAGGCCCACATGACGACTACAATGTAATGTGTACTGTGAATGAGAACCACAGAAACTGAAATGAAACATTGGTTGCAATATGTGCAAAAATTCCAGGGCAAATAAACAAGGTTTTAAGTTAGACTAGGTCATGTGAACTAGATTTTTGTCTTTGACTTGCATCTTTAATGCTCAAGATTTGCAAACCCGTTTTGGTGACAATATATATGCGAATTTCATGTACCCAGTAGTGCCAAGACGGACAGCCAAATTCTTAAAATTAATTAAAGTTGTGTAAATACAGGTACATTTATGTCGAATTTCACTCCATTGCTTACTTAGAGGCAGTGTTTGCCGCTTCGCAATGTTGGTTCTTCAGTTTCCCTTTGGTAGATCAGGTCGTGGGTCACGGTCACGGCTACTTTAAAATGTTATTTGTCGCATAAAGATTGGTAAAAACAGTAGATTCTGAAATCCCTGACCTCTGAATAAGAAAATTCAACTAATAAGTGTATGTTATGTTGCCAGAATCCATTTTCAGTGACCTGCTCAGTCCACCAGTGTTAATTTTTGGGATTCGTTCATTGCAAACCGTAATCAAAATGATGCCGCGTGCTAAGAAGCGAGATATACATTTTGTTGTTGTTCTTTTTAGTCTTAGAACCTTCCCTACGCATTCTTCAGAACAATCAGATAGATAGGAGTCCAAATAGTCCATCGTTTTTCTAACTTGAAAATCCAAGAATCAGGACCAAGAAGCAGAGGAACATTTTGGCGAAAAAATTATTCCGGGGTTGGAACGGAGGTTCCCGATTACAAATGTCGAAATTCTCTCATACCAACCAAAACAAAATCCGTTTTTAAAGCTAATTGGTCATGTTGCTATTAGTTAGTGGCAAGGTCATGTCGAGTTGAGATACCTATCTTTTTTTAAATCGCAGGGGCTATCCAGGAAAGCGAACCCCATACAAATCCGACAACGGGTTCCCCGGCCCCACCCATTCAAATTGGGGCACTTACTTACGGGCCACCCTGTATAAGACACCATTACAATGACCCACTTAGAGGTTGTTCCGAATAATTTTCCCGTCACATCGACACATACAGCCAGCAAGATTTACGTATTGCCTGTAAGGCGGCAAGTGATCTTATGTGACCCATGCAGTGTATTTTGACTTTTTCTCACTTGTGACGTCCGTTGGAATGAAAACAACTACTCTCGGTGCTCGCTAATTATCAGAAGTATTGATGGTTTTAGTATTTCCAGACCTTCATACCAAATGCAATATAAATCATTCCATTATGTGTCTAGATCGGAACAGATGTGCAAAAAAAGTGAATGGAAGGTCGTGCGTGTGACCCCACCCCAGGAAATTTTCGATTAAAAGCAGCTGTTGTGAAGCAGAACTTTTGAATCCTGCGGATGGATTGCACTTGTGGTACTAGAATTTTATGAGGAATCCGAATATTATACAAAGATTTAGCTAATTCGTACGTTCCTGGGTTGAATGTGTCTCCGGACACTTTTTCCGAGAGGTGTTCGGATTATATCCGGAACCTGGTATATTATTTATTATGGGAATCGAGAGTAGTCACGATTTAATTACTCAGGATTTCAGGAAGTTGTATTCTTCTCTTCGTTACAACAATACAAATTATGGAAGTACCAAACGTATTAAGCCTGGAACCACTTTTTCAACAAGGAAGCCGGAAAACCGGTACGTGTCATAAATGGTTCAGAAACAAAACCGTGAACAGAAAGGAAATTACATTTTTCAAAAGAAGTCACAAGTTTTGTCTAAATCCTTGCCATGCGAGGCAAAGTTCCTATGCCTTAAAGTTCTTCTCAATAAATGTAACTCGTCTTATTTCAGCCCATGCATAGGCTTGTATTCGACTCTAGACTTCTAATAGGTCATTTACGGTAAAGCACCATATGTGTTTCTAATGATTCTCGCCACTGTCATTCATTGTTTGTATACAAAAAATTCTGCACTTCCGTACTAAAAAGAGGTCTTGTTAGCTAATTAAACCAGAGCCAACCCGATCAACCCTATTACTCTGTGACCTACATCTGCATTTATGTCCAAAATCTTGCCAGTCTTCAAACAAAACATTTAATTCATATTGAAATTAAAAAAGATTACATTTTCAAAGTGTTATACAAGTGGCTTCTTTAATGTCTCACATTATTCTTCTCAAAATACAACTTTCACGTCATTTTTCAAATTAATTCACCCAATTTTTCGCATAATTTTATTAATTATATATTACCGAATATGACTAAATTACTTAACTAAATAGTAACACAGGAAGTGTAACAAAAGAATTTGAATGCAAATTCTCTGTAATAGGCCAAACTCTTAAAAACTAAGGATCTGAAATAGTACCCAACTAAAACTACACAGGATTTTCCTGAAACTTTTTTCTCACGAGTTCAATTACGAATTTTTTTTCCCCCACTATTTTATACAGTATATTAATTACTGTATTCCGTGAGTTGTTTTTGATAAGATCATTCAAATACTCCGTTCTCTTTCCTTCTTGATCAAAACAAAGACCATGGAATTTTTCAAAGGCAGAACAAATACTAAGTCCTACTCTATGTAACACCTTAGATAACCTTTTCGGTCTAAAAAGTTTTTTCTCGGCTAAGAAGTGATTTAAATAATTTTCTTCATTAAAGCATAATCTATGGAAACTTCTTAAAATAAAGGTGGCATTACTTCCTGCCATGGATAATATACTGGATAAATCACTCGGTCTAAATCTTGACTGACAGAAATCATCTAAAGCCTTCATTCTATTTCCTTTTCTATCAAAACAAATGTCATGAAAATCTTTTAATGCAGAACAAATATTAGCTCCTGCACCATGCAATATCTCAGATAAATTTTGCGCCGTAAAACCTTCTTTCGAGAAATGACGCAAATACCTTTTTCCTTTTCCCATAAAACAAAAATCATGGAATTTTTCCAAACTTTCTGCCGTTCCACTCAGCATACTGCATAAATCACCTAATCTAAAACCTACATTACAGAAATCGTCAAGAAGTTTTGATCTTCCTCCTTCGACATCAAAACAAGCTCTGTGCAATTTTTGTAAAATAAAGGATGCGCGGATTCCTGTTCCACCTAATATAGAGGATAAATTACATGGCTTGAAACCTGCATCACAGAAATCGTCTAAAAGTCTTGTTCTCTCTCCTTCGTCGTTAAAACAAACATTATGCAAATTTTTAAATGCATCGCTAGCTTTAGCTCCTGCTCCACTTAATACACCGGTTAGGTTACGCAGTGTAAACCTTTTTTCCAAATCAGCTTCCTTAATAAAATGCTTTAAATGCTGTTTTTCGTTTCCATCTTCATCAAACCAAAGATTATATAAATCTTTGAAGGCTTTTACAGCCTTAGATCCTGCTCCATGTAAAATACTGGTTATACTATTCAGATTTATCCCTTCTGTTGCCAGAGTTCTTAAATATTGTGTTTTATTTCCCATCTTGTCAAACCAAAGATCATACAACTCTTTCAAAGCTTGAGGAGCTTTAGCTCCTGCCCCATTCAAAATACTGGACATACTAGATAGATTTATTCCTTGTCTTTCTAAAGTATTTAAATGTTGTTTTTTGTTACCTTCCTCATCAAACCAAAGGTCGTATAAGTTTTTAAAAGTTTTTGCAGAATTAGCTCCTGCCCCATTCAAAATACTGGATACAGCGGAGAGATCAATTCCTTCATTTTCTAGACTTTTTAAATATTGTGTTTTCTTTCCCTTGCTATTAAACCATAGATCATACAACTCTTTAAAAGCTTTAGGAGCATTCGTTCCAACCCCATGCAAAATACTGGACAGGCTAGACAGATTTATCCCCTCTTTTTCTAGAGTTTTTAAATATCGTGTTTTATTTCTCTTCCTATTAAACCAAAGGTCATACAACTCTTTAAAAGCATGAGGAGCCTTAGCTCCTGCTCCATTCAAAATACTTGACATACGAGTTAAACTTACTCCATTGTCTTTTAGGGTGGTTAAATATTGTGTTTTATTTCCTTCTTCATCAAACCAAAGGTCATATAACTCTTTAAAAGCTATTGCGGCATTAGATCTTGCTTTGCCTAAAATACTGGTCATACTGGATAGATTTATCCCTTCTCTTTTTAGAGTTTTCAAATATCGTCTTTTCTTTCCTTTCCTATTAAACCATAGATCATACAAGTCTTTAAAAGCTTTAGGAGCTTTAGCTCCTGCTCCGTTCAAAATAAAAGACATCCGAGCTAAACTCACTCCATTGTCTCTCAAAGTGTCTAGATATTCTGCTTTCTTTCCTTGTTCGTCAAACCAAAGGTCATATAAATCTTTAAAAGCTATTGCGGCATTAGCTCCTGCTCCACTTAAAATACTGGCCGTATTAGGTAGTCTTATTCCTTCTTTTTCTAGTGATTTCAAATATTGTGTTTTCTGCCCTTGCTCATCAAACCAAAGGTCATACAACTCTTTAAATGCTTTTGCAGCACTAGCTCTTGCGCTACTTAAAATACTGGACACATTAGATAGCTTTAACCCTTCTTTTTCGAGAGTTTTTAAATATTCTGTTTTCGTTCCTCGCTTATCAAACCAAAGATCATATAAATCTTTGAAAGCTTTACAAGCCTTAGCTCCTGCCCCATTCAAAATACTGGACATATTAGTCAAATTTACACTTTCTCTTCTCAGAACTTCTAGACACTTTTTTCCTTCTCTGGTAATTAGAAAACCTGAAAACTGATTAAATGCAGGCGTTCCTTCTTTACCAACCACGCTTCTAGCAAATATTATTTCTTCATTAGACAATTCATGTCTTGGTGAACCTTCATTACTAGTAACATTTCCATCCATCCGCTTTCTCTTTGATTCTGTACCATCTGTTTCTGTAACTGAATGCCTCCGTTTTGAAATCCTTTCACTAATTCCTTTCCGAACTTTCCCCAAATCTGCCGGACCAACTTGGATATTTTGACTGGACCAATACAAGTGTAAACTATTTTTCGAATAAGTTCCGTCACCAGAAAGACTTACTATTCCATCCCGAACCAGTCCATTCAAATCGTTCAAACAATCAGTCTTCACATTAAATGCTTCTTGAACGGTCCTGGATATTAAATATTTCTGAAGTCAAATGCCAAAAATAATAATAAGCTTTGACAAATAAGCAATGAGTTGATTACCGATTGATAAGTTCATAAGGGACGCCGTGTTGCATTATCGGATCATCTAAAAAAAATTCCAGCGCCCCGATTATCATGAGACGAAAGTCGGGAATCGGTTCATCTTCCTGAAAGAGAGAATTGTTTAAACAGTAAATCAATTCTTCAGGGTCAAGTCCACTGCCACTGCAAAAACTGCCATCGGTTGTGATTGGAGAAAACTGAACTCAGTTTTGTTTTACATAACTAGCGTTTGGTCTGCAATTTAAGCCAAGGAATTCCGGTACCTGTAATTTTAAATAATTTCTCAAACTGTCTTTAAAGACAAATCACCTTTTTAATTCCATTAATTCAAACCTAAAACGATAAATATTTAACATCCTGTCTGGATTTAATGCAATGCAAGAATTCAATACCTCATTGTTGTTTGCCTTCTCCCCATGGATAAATTGGAAATGTTTTCTGAGTTGCTTCTTTCGACTGAATCCACCATTACAGACAAGACACTTGAATGGTTTTTCTTCCGCACTCTCAGAATGAATGACTAGATGAGTGTACAAGTTGATTTCGCTTAAGAATAACTGACCACAATATTTGCACGGGAATTCGTGGATATCACTGTGGACTTCCTTCGTGTGCTCAGTTCTTAAGTCGACGGATGAAAATGAAGAGTCACAAAAACCACATTCATATTGGAACTCCGTCCCTTCTTTCTCTGTCCTCTCATTCTTCATCTCAGCTGTCAAAATCTGTTGAACCAAACAAAAATATTATGAATTGCCTATTAAAATAAACGTCGTAAATTATAACGATAAAAAAATTAATAATCAACAAGAATATGAATGAATGAATTAAAATAATGTTGCTCTCACTCAATCTTTTCCCTCAAACCCCCGGCTCCACAACAATATAACTCATCTCCCTTTCCGTTTAGGTGTAGTATTATATGTACGTCGGGACAGGCTTACCATGTGCGGTCGGAAGAGGAGATGAGAGAAGAAAAGCGTAAGGCTTTTGGTTACAAATACGGTGGGGTTGGTGGTTCGAGTTTGGGTTAGAAAGTGGAAAGGTTGAAGTGTGAGCAACATTAAAATAAAATAATCTGGAGTTTACTGCTTTCGGACGACTTGGCTTGGCGACATCCTTGGCTGCCAGTGGTAATTTGACTGTCCCATTTGGCCCAGACCCCTTCATTTGAACTAATTCTCCATTAGCCAAGGCCTTCGTGATTGCCTTTCGGATGGAATGTGCTTTTTTCTCAGTGTTAACTTTATAGACGTCAGTGATATATTTCTTGATTGCTTTGAGGGATACTCCACCCTTTCCGTTCAATTCTGCAACAGCGTCCATGACCATGACACGTGTCTTGGGATGGGTCACAGGTTTCTTGGTATTTACCGTTTGTTGTTTGCTCATTGCAATCCCAGTACATGAATTCACGTCTTCTTCTATCTTGATTTGGGTATCTAAAATGTAATATAACAGTATTTGTAAATGTAAACAATAAAAACGGACGACTAGCAGAAAACTGAAGGTTGCTGTTTCAAATGAATCACAAGAAACAAATTATTCAAAAACTATTAAAGAGTGTAAAATACATGATTGAGCGAGAGATAAACACTAGAATGCTAAATACTGAAAATAAGAGGTGCTTTTCGAATACCGAAAAAAATACCGACAAAACTTAGAAAAATGACTACTGTCAAAATTTCGATTATTTTTTGTTGAGTTTTAACGGGCATTTTAAGGCATGTCGAACGAAATTCATAAGTAGAGAATTAAAGAAAAATCCATGAATACTGTATATATTTTTTCTCACATAATGTTGGGTCAATTCAGTCGATATTCCTATCCATGTAATGTAATTTCTAATTCTAACGTTTAAAATTCAGACGATAGTTCAAGATTTTCCAGAAAATTGTAATAAAAGGAAAGTTGTGAGCTGAGCAATTGTCATTCATTTAAAGCGCGCCGGATTCTCGTAAAAGCGTAAAATTAGTCGACTCTCCTTCTCCAAAAATTCTAGAATGATTGAGCAGCACTAATTTAAATATCTACTATTCAGTATAAATACTATAGTGTGTCCAGAATTTAAGACAGTCATTTACAGAAGAATCATAAGAACGAGCCTAATGAACCACAATTCCAGTAACTTCAAATGAAGTGAAATAGAATAAAATAAAATAACTGAACTCACCTCCACTCCAATTCTGAAATAAAAGAGTTTGAAATATTTTGCGTGTTCCTCTTTTCGAATAAATTCGGAATTCTGAGAATTACAATTACAAAATTGAAGATTTTGATTTTGATATTTACTTTCTTGAAGACGGAGTGAATTCGTTTCCCGGGTGCGCCGAGCGCGTGGCCAACAAATTCGGCGCCTCTCTCCTTATTCTTTTTGACGGCAGAACTGAATTCAATGATTTAGAGTGCAAGTACAGGGCGTGTCAAAACTTATAACCAGATTTCTTTGACTCGGGAAGCTGTCACTTTTTAGTTGTAAAAAGTGAGATATACAACCAGAGATAATGTCGGCCATACTGATGAACTGTTGACTGTGTGTTGACTGACCATGGCACTATATATCAAAATCAACGGCAGTCCCGTAAATATAAAATATAGCTGGCGGGACGAAATCTAAAAATGACCCCTTAAATACATACATAAATTATACATTAATTATTTAGAACTTTCGGCATTTCGGATTACACATTTTTATGCTAATTCTTAACGCGTCGTGCTTCTATGTAACGTCCAAACCTCGCTGAGCGACCGCCGGGGGCGAAATTTTTGTTGGAACTATTTTTACACTCGGTGTATGTAGAAGGTAGTTCTTTACAAAAACTCGTATATGAAATGGCGACAGATCTTTATTCCATTCTGTACCGATATTGGCGTCACTAGGATTTTTCGGGCCAAGTATATACAAAGCTACATTGTAGGCCCCGTAGAAGTGTTGTTTCTGCGCCCGATTTTGTTAATAGCCATGTCATCCATAAGGGGCCCGAAAATTTACCATTTTTATACGTTTACGACAATTTCCTGCTGCCGTCGCCTTGACACCTCAGTGGAACGCCATTGCAGACGTCAGTATCTGGTCATTCATTTAAATAACATGCAACATACAAACGCGCGTTTATAGTATAATTCATTTGTTCTACTCCATTACAGTAAATTGTGACGAAAATAAAAAAAAACGTTAGGCACGGATTAGTCAAGTGCCCCTGGCCGTGGGACGTTCGCCCCGTCTGTCCCTCCCTATTTACGCCACCGGGTGACGTCTTCGATGAATGATTATGTTGTTCATCCATTTTTGATAGCATCGAAAGTGTTTGAAATGTTTCTGGCGAATTCGATAGTTTGAAGAAAGAAAGCTCCCTTGTTAATTTACAAGTTCAACCAAGGTGGTCCCTCACTTGCATGTATTCCGGCGTATCAGGAATAGTCAGCATTCAGCAACATATTTGTATCCAATTGCTCGGCTCGTGGGCTAGGGCTTTCACTTCCGGGATTTGAGTATTATCGAACACTGGAATTACAACATATTGCCAAGAGAATATATAGTATTTCGGTCAGATATTGTTGCAATTTAGACACTTATAAGATTACGGTAGACGCACCGGGCTGGAAGTCCACACTTTTGGGGAATGTTGAAAGCTAAATGTCTCCATCGACGGGAGACTCGATACAGTTGCGTTACCGGGCAATTTTTGCACGCCTTCTGCTGTTATGGTGACTCTTAAATAATGTGCGTTGAATTTTTCAAAATTTTGAACAAGAAACACAACACACTGTTTCATATTGTCGTAGACAAAATAGTTCTATTGACATTTTTGCTTATGCGCACATACCGATAATATCACCGAGTACTAAACTATAACACCGAAAATATGAACGGTATCCTCCGGACATCAAAAAGAATGGCGTCGACGTCCACTCAACTTGTACTTCAGTTCTCAACAACTAATTTTTAATTTTAATTTATTCTTTGGGAATTTAAAACTTCTTTTCACTTTTTTAACACTGTATTTCCTGGACTCTTTTAAGAGAGCTGTGATTGAATTGTATAACTGTGCAATACCTACTCTAGTAAGATTTGTCTGCATTTTTGATATGTTGTGAGTTGTCGTGTCTTTCGGGTCAGGTCATGAACCCAAGTGATCGAAAACCGTTGAACCCACGAGCGAACTGCCTTATCCTTTTCCTTTAATTAAGGTATGCCTACACGAACCGTAGGTCCGAATCCGATCAACAATTAATGACCTTTGATGCATTCCGTGGCAGTAATTCAAAATCGGAAAAAGAGTTGTAATTAGGGTTAAGAAATTAGCTCGTCCAGAAATAGTCTGAATGTCAAACAGAAACAGTTCATAAGAAACAGTATAATCCATGGGCAATCCGAATTCGTTTTCAATACTTCGATTCCCCGGAATCTGAATATTTTTCGGATTCCAACCTTGTGGTTTTGATTCCCAAAAATTGAGATGACAGCATCTGGATTCCTATTTTGAATGTTCGTATTCCATAAATTCTAAACAAACAAATTTCAAACTTCACAACCACATATTCCCATGCGTTTCCTAAAAAATTGAAGCTATGCATGGACAATTTCTGCGCAAGTCGACTCTACCTCAAAATTTCAGTTTTTCTAAAAAAAAATTATCGAAAATGTACATGCAATTTAGAAATGAATCACCCTAATGTTGAAATTGCTAGTTCCGCATTTAAAACATTCATTTCAGACTATATAATTTTGGTTTCAAATTGTATTGCATATTGATATTATTATGTACGTAACTTGTCTTAACATTCTGGCAGGGTCTTTAGCTATTTAACAACAACGGCAAGTACCCCCTTTTTGACAACAACCTCTACGGCCACACTTCAATTTAATTGTACAATAGCAAGACATACGTTGTCTTTTATTCCGAACAAGTGTGGGTAAAAAAGTTTGAGGTCGAAGGTCATGAACGTCTGATATTTCATTCTGCTGTTCTAGAGTTTCTGCAGTGGTTTGAGTCACGATGGATATGAAAATAATGAAGGTGATCAAAATTATAGACAGTTTTCCGGCAGTCATGTTGGAAGGTGTTTTTCAAAGCCTTAAATATGAATATGGAAAATTAATGTTCTTCAATTAGTATTTATCAAATTGTAATTCAGTGATTAATATTTTACCCGATTTGTGTTGATAAGTAGAAGTTGTAATTGTTGGTTCGTGTGGCAATTGGCGAAGCTAAGCTCTAATTCATAACTGACGATGAAAATTCTGACGACTCCAGTGTTTAAGTAGTACGTATAGTTATCTAACTTAAAAACCATGTTATTCCACGGACATGACACATTTCCGTTTGTTGGTTCCGTGCGACGGAATTAACTGACGATGGAAATTCTGAGTACAACGAGGAAGTAGTCCGTAAATGGTTAAGTTATCTAACTTGAAACCTGTTAATCCATGCACACTATTCATTTACGTGAGGACAATTGTGTAAATTAAAATTTGCTTAGTATTAGCTTTTTTTGCCACATTTTTTATAATTTGAGTTGTATCTTGTATCAGAGCCGGTCATATTATCTCAATCTCTAGGCCACGTTCGTAGAACTTCATTGTGATTTCAAAATATCGTTGTCAGTTTACATCTCCAACCAGGATAGATAATAGTAACGGACTTCATTTAAAAATTCATCAAGAAATTGTTGGGAAAAATTATGGATTCATAGATCCAAATACAGGTTGCTCAAATCAAGGCGACTTCAGAAAACTGTGATCGCGTATATATTGTCTGCGTGAGCAAGCGAAGCTGAGGACTTTGATAATTAGTGATATTATTAGGATTTCTCCAACCCAACAACGAAGACGGATTCTACCTCGAATAAAATTTTGCACACGGACTATAATTCTCATAAAATCCATTTTCATGGGACCTAATGTTGTTCAGAGATAGTCGGCACGTCAGTTAAAATTTGTTCCCCGTGTGAGTGCACTCTCTCAGACCAATTACAAATATACGCAGCGATTTGTCTTTTCAACTCTCTACCAGCTAAGCTGAAATCAATTAAAGACGCGGAGCCGTTGAAGGACGCGGACGGATTAGCGGATTGAGAGTTTGGTTGACTAAAACGTCTGAATGATCAAGTATTCTTTTAAGGTTGAAATATTTGGTATTAGATGTGAATTATTGGACTACTGTTATATTTTCAGCGATTTTAGTGTAAAAAGTTTATTTGTTATGTATCTTGTTATCAAACGTGGTCCTCTTGCTTACAACTGTTTATTCTGAAAAGATTGACCAGATAAAAAAAGCCTTTATCTATCTATCTATAACTATTCTGACCTTACCTCATATGATTACATCGCATGATTACAACTTGCATTTATTTTAACTTTATGATAGTGTTACGGCCTGGCTTTCAAGTAAATGAATTTGTCGTGCTCCACATGACAATGTTTTAATGTAAGCAGTAATATACTAACACAAGATGATGAACTGTACTACAGTAATTATTTTTAAAACTGACAACACTTGCGTGACCTTTTCAAAACTTGCAACTTAATATTACACAATGTATAAACTTTGAAACAATCTATTATTTACTCAGGTAACTTACCAAATGATTTGTATAAGATTGTGATTAATTGAAAATGATAATTTGAATTGAATCTACTTTCGCATTATCATGTAATTGCCCGTTTATTTTGGGAATAATCATACTTCTGAATTTATAATCCTGCAATATCTTTCTTGCAATGCCTTTGGTTCAAATAAATAAAATATATAGTGATAAATAGGGAAGTGATGGAATTAACGATGCTGACTGAATGTTTTGATCGCGGCATCGAAAGCATTCGGGGAAAAAAGTGTTTCAGACGAATTAGACGGTTTGAAGAAAGGAAGTTCCCTTGTTAGTTTACGCGTTTAACACTAAGGTGGTCCCTCATTTGCATTAAGAGTAATCAGCAGCATAAAATATGTGTATCCCATTGCTCGGCTCGTGGGCTAGGGATTCCACTTCCGGGATTTGAGTATTGTCGAATGGTATTTGGGTTCGATATTGTTGCAATTTAGATACTTACCATTAGGGCAGACCGACCGGGCTGGAATTCCCGACTTTTGGGGAGTGGAAAGGTAAATTCTCCAACTTGATACAGTTCCGTTACTGGGCAATTTTTGCTCGCCTTCCATTGAGTGGCGACTCTTAGATTTAGATAACGTGCGTTAATTTTTTCAAAATTTTGGTCAAATATTGTAAACACAACACACTGTTTCAAATTGTCGTAATCAAAATAGTTATATTGACATTTTTGCGTACCGCACATACCGATAATATCACGGGTACGGTAACGCCAAAAAACCAATGGAATTTCATTCCGGTAGAAAAAGCCCTAATGTCAATGGGTGGTCCTTTGCAAAGAAAAGGGCTCAGCGCTCGCTTTGAAATGTTCCGATCATTTGAATAAATTTGCATTGCATCCTCTATAGTAGAATTGAGTTCTGGCTGATATGATGCGCAGAAAATAAATATAAAAATAAATTAGACTCCAATTTCGACTTTTCAGAGAACGTTAGTCTGCATCAGGTAATCGTACCGTACACAACTGTTTGTTCATTGCATGCTTTGTTCGAGTTCGCTGTCTGACGCCTTCCGATTCGATATTTATTTGGGAATAAGAAAATTCGAAAGGTGAAGGCCAAATCGACGTCAAAGACGAAAAATGAAGATCAAGGTTCAAGGTGATAAGGGAGGACGTGTCCTACATTTTGAAGTGGAGGCGAGTTGTACTGTGGAGAAATTGAAGGCAAAAATTTCTGACGCAAACGGGGTCGCCCCGGAGTATCAGCGACTTCTTTTGAATGGGAAGCATATGACTGAGGGGAAAGTCTTGGGGGAGTATGGAGTCGCCGAAGGTGAGACAAATCAAATATTAATTAATTCTAATTAATTAGTCGAATTTTTTTTTTGAGAACCGACAATTGGTTTAGATTAGACACTACTTGAACATTTAGTGACTTTACCGAATAATTTTCAGTTTTACCCTAATTTTTGTTTGTACATTTCTGAGAAAAAAATTCAAAAGATTGGCCAAATGAAATCGAAAATGCATTGCATTGCTCTAATGGGAGTATTAAATGCGATGACTAATTACATTTACTCATATGATTTTGATTCCCAGGATCTACAGTCTATTTCGTGACGCGAAGCGAGGGAGGATTTTCGGAATTGTAAAGTACAACAGGCGATTTCACAATAAATGGACGGTATCCTACGGACATCGAAAATAATGGCGTCGACGTCTATTCCACTTGTACTTCAGAATTCCATCTAATTTTTAATTTCAATTTTTCCTTTGAGAATTTAAAACTTCTTTTTACATGTTAACAAATACTGTATTTCCCTGGACACTTTTAATTACTGAAAGTAAATTGAACACGTTGGACGAAAAGCAAGAGAACTTGTGATTAAATTCTGCATTTTTTGAAATGTACTGGCTTTTTGTGTCTTTCGGGTCAGGTTAGGAATTACCTATGTATTAAACCCGGTGTGGTATTCCGAAATTGTTTTTTCTTTCTCGATACTTCGATTCCGCTATTTTTTGGATTCCAACTTTGTGGTTTTGATTCTCAAAAATTCAGATGACAGCATTTGGATTCCTATTCTCAAGTTTGAATTCCAAGCGTTTAAATTGCGATTCGATTTCTAATTCAGATTATTCTTTGATTCAGTCTGGAATTTTGACTTGATTAAGACTAGAGTTTGACTAAAATCACTAGTTTCACAGGAAAATAGAGTTGAATTCACATACGTGTGCTACCGAAAAGGTCTAGGTCAGAAGCTTGTTTTCATTTCCCACGAACCGGAATCAGAAAAAAAAATAATCCGAATTCTGATTCTGATTAATTTCATATCATTTGAATTCGCGTACAAATTATTTAAAAATTCGGATTATATTATTCTGGTCTCGATTACAGACATTTGATTGGGAATCGGATTTGAATTACGATTTTCCTAATGCATTTTAATTATTCTGTGAGAACGATTCAAAGTCAGATTGAGATTACCAAGTATGGACATAGACGCAAACACTGTTCGTCAAAAGGTCAGTGTAGGCAAATGAATTGAACTCCGGCATATAAATTATCAAGCACTAATATTTAGGAAGTTAAAGCTTAGTATCGAATCAAATTTATTTTGGAGAAGATTAAACTAATAATACAGTTTACTAAGTCAGTTGGGAGCGATCAAACTTAACGGAATCCGTTCGTTAATTACACACCTGACATGATTACATGAACACAAGTTGTAACAAAACGAAGACTGTTCTTCTAATTCAGTAAATCCAGCATTCGTCATATGGAATGTCATATTTTATTCTAATCAATATAATGTCAAATCGAATTACGCAAGCGAAGTCTCGTTAAAATCTCTCTGTTTATTTCGGCACAGCAGTTTCAATGTATTGGTCCAAATAAATAAAAGTGTTTCAGTTGTAAACGCATATGTCGAGCAAAAGCAGAGGTATTGATAATTTTTAAAACGAAGAGAAGGACAAACGTCGTTCAATTAAAAAAAATTATTTTCGAAGAAAAGGTAAAGAAAAGAACTCCTGTGCTCTTGAACTTGCTGTGCGGAACTCCGATCAACTAATGCATAGTCTCCGCCTCCGCGCTCGGACTTCCATCTTCTCCAGTGGCCTTTTCCAAATTAACTATTTTCTCAAGAGATTCCTCAAATAAAAACAAAAATAATTCACATATTAACTCACATTTGGTACTAGATAATGCACTAAAAAAAAGAAAGGGAAAAGGGTAACTATACAACACCCAAAAGAGGGAAATTATTTTCCACATTGAACGGTGAAAAGTAAATTTTCCCTCATTATGGGGTACATTTCCCCTTATCGGTGGTAAATTCCCCCCTCAAAAGGGTAAGCTTTTCCACCGCTTGAGCAATGTTCTTATTTTACTATGTAATAAGGGTATATCATTTTCCCTTACGATACGACGGCGTCATCTCTCTGAAATTGTATTTCCATGTAACCTCAGAAAAGCAAAAATTCTTCTTACTTTGATTAGTACCGCACGGCGTGCTGCCAAATCCATGACCTCCGTTGTTCCGCCAACTTCCAAACCCTTGACGACTTCTGCTTTCTTCACACCCGAATCATTGACCTCATTAGCGAAACCCCCCAAATTCTTGACCTTATTTGTCCCGTTGATAACCAGGCCGGTGTCCTCATTTTCGAAATGCACAGCCGACTCCATGACCTCGGCAGCTCCGTCAACTCCCAAGTCTTCGATGTCATCCGCTGCCTTCACACCTATATTATTGAGCTCATTAGCGAAATCCACTCAATCCTTGACCTCATTTGGTTCGATCACAGCCAAAACTAAATAGGTGACCGCAATAACGAAATCAACCAAGTACTTGTCCAATTGTCCTCACCTGGTTCGTTCATAGCCAAATCCAAATCGGTGACATGCTTTGGTTTATTCGTAGCCGAATCCAAATCCGTGACGTCATTCTTTTCAAAATCCTTGGCCTCATTTTCCCAGGTCATAACTGCATCCATGACCAGATTCAGTTCGTCCACAGTCAATTCAGTGACGTCATTAGCTCCATCCACAACCAAATACGTGACGTCATTTGTTCCATCCACAGCCAAATCCGTGAGCCCAGTTCCATGCACAGGCAAGTTCGTGACCTTATATGTTGAATCCACAACCAAATTCGTGACCTCGTTTGCTTCACCCACGGCTAAATCTGTGACCTTACTTGTTTCATCAACCGGAAAATTCGTGGCCTTGTTTGCTTCATCCACAGGTAAATTCGTGACCTTATTTATTCCATCCCAAGGGTAATCCTCGAACCCATGCGGGAAAACGACACATTCATCTTTCGTGATTCGGACATGACGACGGAGTGGATGGAGGTAAACCGGCACTTTATTCAACTTAAAATAGATGAGGAGAGTTTCATAATACGGCCATTCGTGTCCTTTGATTTGACCACCATTCCCCTCAGAAAGGAGCCTTCGAAATGTTGTTAGGAGACTCTGCCATTTCTTCTCACACTTTTCTCCAGGGTACACAATATCTTCCTGCTTCAGATCTTCCGAAATATTCTCCCAGAGATTGGATGCTTCATACTTTCCATTCTTAAACTCTTCATCCATGCAAAAGCGAAGTTGGATCAGCATTCGAGTCCCACGTTCGCCCAGTCTGAACCGTTTTCTGACCCAAGTTTCTAGGAACAAACATAATCACTCATGAATTGATAATCGCCGTACATCACCGAGCAACATAATATTGCAGATATCGGATTCCTCTCGATTTGACCCAAAGCTTCTACAACTAGTAGTAGTAGGATACGTCTTAAGGCATTTTTTTTAAAGCAACAACAATATTTTTGTCAGTCACACATAATTGAAGCAATCTGCATAGCGAAATCAAAAGGATCTGATTAAACCACTATGCTACGATGGAGAGACGACCGATTACTGTCAATTAATTGTTCCAAAAAATATCTCTTGAATTTGTCGACGAGGTATTGGGTATATCACGAAGAGAAAGAAGGTACTCCTAACCTTAGTAGGCAAAAAAAAACCATACCGAAACAGCGGCTACCGCGGTAGGTGAAGCTGATGTGACTTTCGACTTGGTTTGCGAAAATCGCTTGGGCTATGGTTGACAACCTGCTGGAAACCCAGCGAGTCCACTGACAAACAAGTAAATCATTGACCAATAGAACGACCCAAAGAAAAACACTCAAATCGTAATACCTAACTAATATTGAAATGTTTGGTACAATTTTATCCATCTTTCGAAGTATCTATGTTACCAGAGAGGTTATTCGACTTAATTGATTTTATATAATAGTCTCACCCTTTGGCCCAGCTATTTTTGTTCTTGGCCTTTTCGTCTTTGTATTAGTCAGTTTCAACTCTGCAACCTTCATTATGAGACAGTCACGACGCTTTGTTGAACTGAGAGTTAGTTTTGAATTGATGAGTGACTGATGATAGAACCAATAACTTGTCTTCAACTTCACAAATCTAATAAAATATTAGTAGACTTTAGTTTTTATATTTACCAAACCTTTTTGAAAAACTGATTACTGACTGACAACGACAATGCTTTACTTATTTATCAATCTTCTGTCAGTTCTTCGGAGTTCAAACTCCGGTCGAACGAAATTTTCAAATTCGAGCGCGGTTGAGGGGCCGAATCTCATTTGTGGGTCGGATCAGATGACTGATAAATACATCACTTTCAGGTCAAAAGGTCAAATATTAACAGGGACCAAATAATGGCCAAAATAATTGAAAACATCTAACAATGTATAAATCACAAGTAAGAGGGCTCATGGGCAGGTTTTAAAACGAGAATTACTTAGCAAAGAGAAACTGAGGGCTGGGCACTGGACTGTCAATGTGGTAATACAGTGAGATCAGAATGCTCCCGTTACCAGAAGTACGAAATAACGTTAACATATGAAAGAAATTCTTGTCATCCTTTTTTAAAAACACCGGGTCCAGGGACTATAGTGGAGTCCTCGATTTTTTTCAAAAAAAAATTGTTCACTAGTTGTACTCACACTTTTCATGATGTTCACACACAAAACTATTTTGTATTTAGGTTGTAGGTAGTTTTAGTAGCAGTATTTTGGAATTTTAATGGAATAGAAAAAATATAGAACTAAGTCAGGTCATTCACACGTTATGTTGCAAAATAAGTGGAAGGGGCCAGAACTGGTTACATCTGGTTAAAAATTTCAAAAACTGCGAGAAACGCATGGACCATGAGTTTCGGGTGACCAACCGTAGTACTTTTAGTAAAGTACTCATTTCTGAGTCTCAAAACCGCTTAATTGTCAGTTTGACCCCCGTTTTTAGTGATTTTTTGACACACCTATTCCGGATTCCTGTATTCCTCTAGCCAATCTTGAAAAGGTGGTCACCATGCGCATGCTAGGTCGAGGATCAAGGGTTGAGAGAGGCTATTACCTACCACCTAATAGTTAGTTCTAATTTTTAAATAATAGTTTCCGGTCAATATATCAAATATTTAGTACGTAGCAAAATACGAAAAACTAATAATAAACTAATAAACAAAATAATCAGAATTAGTCATTCCTCATTTCTTTCAAAATCTTACCAAAATGTTGTGCAACGGATGACGCCAGCAGCGCAGCGATGAAGCTGTCAGTTTTTAATTGACACAATCAATTGGAGAATTGGAAATCAACAGACAGAACAGATAGACTAAGAAAAACTTGTCGACTGTTCCGTGTTGTTTGGAAATGGTTGTTCTAAATCCGTCACTGTCACTTTCGTTCTGTATAAGAAATTGAAAACTTCGTATTTTTAAACATGAGTTGGATCAAATCAAAATCATGGATAATTCGCGCGTCCGACTGGCGGCGCGCGGTGTCCACTTGAAAGATAATGAGACGAATTTGGATGCCTGTCACTGACACGAACAAGGCCAAGGATAACTAAATGATCGAATAAACGCCCGGACTTTTATTTAAAGACGAAAACAGCCAACTCGGCATTTATTTGAACCTCGGCGTTTAATCGAACGACCCGGCGTTTATTTTCGTGTTCCGGAATAATTCCCCGTAATTAACAAAGAATACCACAATAGGCTTTTCTACAGCCAACATTCTCTTAAACCTTTCGTCGTCATGATTAAGATTAATTGCCTCTAACCTTAAAAATTAAAACGATTGGATGGTGATGATTACCACCACTGATTTTGGATGCAATTGAATAGCTTGAAGCCGGTATTTACTTATAACACATGCTATAAAATATTCACAAAGTCGATAATACAACCGTGCTTTTAATTGGACCCAAGCGTCATTCGATCATTCATTTAAGGAACGCGAATCGAATATGCTCCGAATGGCCTCAAAAAGTGAAGTTGGAAATCGGAGATATACGGAATCGTAGCATTCGGAATTTGGCAGATCTGAATTCACCTGTTTAAAAAGGTACAATACATGAATACATCCTTTCCAGAATTCCGATAATAAGAATCACATTACTACATCTGTCTGACTTTTTTTTGAAAACACTCTGTAAATTCTTCGCAAAAATATTACTTTATCTGAAATTGACCTCACTATTGAATTTATTAACTCATGGCCCAGCTAAATTATAATATATGCTTCTTTGACCGTTCGGGTTCATTTTACCACGTGCATCTAATTCAAATGAAATGCATTTGAGTGAGAAACAATTGCGTATATAGACTTTGTAAACTGTTTCCGCCTAATGTTCGAAACCAGAAATACAATAGTTTGTTTACCCCAAAAATTAGATGAATGGATTCAAAACATGAATAAAATAATCAACAATTCAAAACTCCAAGCATTTATTTGAATCAGATCAAGTCTGCAAGCATAATTCATTCAACCCCACTGTCAATTGTATTTTCATACAATATTACATTATTATTGCGTCATGTTGATAAATTATGTCATTCTTAAAAGCACATTTTTTTTTTTTTTTTTGATTTGATTTGATTTATTTAACTTATATTTTTTATTTACATTGATTAATGAATATATTCAGTGACCCATACTTTAACGACTAAGGATTTTCTTTCATTCTGAAGTGGAAACAATGTGTTTTCTGAAAGCCTGAGATTAAAGGTGTGTTTATTTAAATTGCTTCCGATCATTTCATCAATAAGTATTTTTTTAGTTAATAAGAATATAATATATGCTAATATAAAAGTGGTAAAAATATTGAAAGGAAGGATAAATGAACTAATTACTATTTGATTGACTTCGCAGCCATTCCTTCATTATATTCTGATGTTCCTTTTCCAGCTCCAGTTTTGTCTCCGCTAGTGCGAGTAGCCTTGTCGTGATTGAGAAGAGTCCTTGAACAACTATATCGGAGGATGCCCTGTCCTTATCCGTCTTTTCAATCTACAATAGACAATGTCGTATTATTATTTCCCGCCGAGATACTAACTCAAAAGTAGTAAAGGAGACAGCTCATTGAGCACGCGTCGGATTTTTCCGTCAAGATTTTAAGTTTTCTTGAGTTCTTTGGTATATTCAATCAAAAGCTTGACAGGGCTTGACTGAAAACATTATCAAAAGCCTTTATCTATCTATCTGAAACCATTATAACTAATGCATCTAATGTGCCTCTCAACACTGACGTGAAAATGAAAAGTTGGCCTACAATTTAACTTTTAACCCATGATTTCTGAGCTTTCACTGAGGAGGGACGGATCTCAGGAACTTTGTTTTCAAAATTTTTGAAGATTGGCCAAAGAAAGTACTTTATTCGTGCACGAAAATATTTTTGAGGGGTGTCATTCTATTAACAGATCAATTCAATTCTCTTCTCAAAAGTTTGGCTCAGCTGGCACCGTCGTGCAGTGATGTATTATCGTCTTTATCGTATATGTTCGTATTATCAAGATCGTTGAATTCGTACCATAGACTTGAAAATCGTGTTCCTGTCCGAATTGTTTGGAACACGAACTGCGGGATCTCCCGTCTCCTGGAGTCGGTCATCGAACTTGGGCACCACCGAAAAGAATTAAGAATTCATTAAATAAATAGATGTTCCAATATTATATTCATAAGGCGAACATAGGTGGTGTCCAATATGTATTGTCGCTGTCTCCCTCGTATCTCGGAACCCCCAATAGGTTATAATCAAGTCGGGTACCTCGGGAGAAAAACCAGTCCAAATGGACGTCAAAATATTTCAGCTGTAACCCGCGGTGGTAGATGAAAGATTAGTTTTCAGACGTTTTTTCGTGGTCTTCTCTCTTCTGTCTAAAAATCTATGAAAACTTCAGAATTCCGAAAAATGGAATTTGCATCTATTGAAAAGTTTATGTCATGGATCGAGTCGACAATATCTGAGCAAGTCGATTTTTTATTAGCCACCTCTATCGGAAGCATGGACGTCCGTTGAACGAATTTTCAGGATGTGGTATTGGGATCGTTATTACGAGTACAAAAACTTACGATTGTCAAAATGAGAGACACTGAAAAAAAATTCCTAGTATTTCCAAAATAAGAACTCCAAGGCTTATTTTACATGCATTGGAGTGCGTAGCAAAAAGGAGGAACTCCGTCCAAAGTATGACCTTTTCAGGAATAAATGGATTTGGTGGACAGCTTGGACGGACGCTTTGGACATAGTTAGCTATAGTGGGAGGAAGTCCTAAAAGCGGACCGAATTTTTAGATATAATATGCCTAGGAGACAGAGTACATGAAAGGTAAATATCTCTATATTCATTTATCCTGCCTAGGAGAAGTTAAATTCTGGAAACAAATTCTTCGATGCATAAAATCCAGAGTCCATAATTTTAGAAAAGTGAGCTCCATTATTGTACTCCAAAAATCTGAGTCAAAAACTAACAATCAGTCTGAAAATTCGCTGATTTGGAGTCCAAAGTGGCTAAGGTTCTTTCGTTATCGTTTATTTTCAGGATTTAGTAGCAAATCTGACTTGGTCACATATTGTCGAACCATTGCATAAACGTTTCTGGGAAGGTATGCGAATGTATTTCGAAGGTAATTTTGAAAGAACCTATAGGAGAGTTTCCCGGCTCTATAGCATGTAAGCCATGTGACGCACAGCACTGTATAGCCATTTGGCTGGTACATTACAGAGATCCGGAGAAACTAACTTAAAAATTTAATACGCTTGCAACTTTGTTTTGATTTTCACGGGGGTCAGATATTATTTAAAGTGAGTTTTTTGCTCTTTTCAAAAAAATTACCGAACATAGAAAAATTAAAGCAACGAAGTTAGTTAAAGGTTAAAGTTTGCTCTAATGTTAAAGTGCATGGAGGATTTCAGATGTACCATCCAGACCGCACTGCCATCTCCGGGATATTTGCTTCAACTATAACTCTCCTCCAATTTTACCAAAAACCCAAGGACTCCCTCCTGTCGATTTTTACACAACAAGCTATGATGACCTCAAACGGTTTGAATGTGAAACTAGTGATATAATGATTTGTCACCACAAACACACAATGAGAGCAAGTCAGCGGATGGTACTACCACACGGGACATGAAAACTCGGTTGGTTAGCGCGACACCAAATAATAAACGAAAACATACCATAACCTGTTGATTTCCCTCGACTCGGCAAATCTCGTCGGAGTCTGTAACCTCTTGTCGGCCAGCTTTTTCATGTACGGCACTGGCTTTGGCTTCAACCACAGACGTACTTCCGAATTCATTGTTCATACATGAAATAGGCAGCCTTCTGACGGCATCGGCAACACCGACTATGATTTGTTGTCCGGTGCTTATATTGACCTCTCGTTCACCTCCATCATCCTCATTATTGAAGGCATCAGAATTAAATTCGTAGTTCATCTCAGTTATAATCTGGCCATCCTCCAAAAGCACTAGTACTGCTGAATCAAGAGGCGTCGTACCACTCGTGTCAGTTTCTTGTTCTTCTGTGTGACCTTTCTCGCCCACAAAGACGCCGTACTTAATATCAATGTCCATGTCTTCGTCTGAGATGATCTCTGTCTGTCTTCCTCGTCCTTCCAAACTGACAGCATTTACACCATCTTGAAATTCAAGCATATCGGCATAATGCGGCCAAACCCGCATGTCCTCATCCAGCTCCATAACCTTTCTGAACATAGTTAGCAATCCGTGCCATTTGCGCGTACAGGTTTTTGGTGGGAAGTTTAACCCTTCCGCTTTAAGCTGAGCGGATATAGTTGACCAGATTGGCCGCTGAATTCCACACCGTTTAACCTCCTGCATCAGTTGGATGAGTCGATTGACGGCACGGTTATCCCATTTGAATATCTTCACTTCTGGAATGAAATATTTTCTTATTGACTTCTTATCTCACACCGGGTAGGTTTGACCTGCACACCTGCCTACCAGGATCTTGACCCGATACCCAAACTTGTAAATATGTTGGTATCCCTTGAGTCGAGTGCTTTGGAAACTCAATATTCCAAAGCATCCGGACATACCAGTGTAAGAGCGGATTGTATCAATATGAAAACACAGTAATGTCCGGCCAAAATTAAATGAATTTTATATCACATTCGAAGCATAGACGGTATTTAAAATAATATAAGACCAAGTAAGGTGGAGCGAAGATTTTATTTATTTTAGTTGAGACACAATTATTCGGAATATCATGTTTATAACTGAAACTTGGATTGTAGGTACTGGTTTTGGAGTTCTTTTACTATTAATACATCCAGTCTCTGATTACCTTCTTAGAAGAAGTAAATATTCTACTATCTTTCGCTTGTGCTTACCGGGTTTTGGTTTAGATTTACTGGAAGATTTTTTCGATTGTGTCGCCCGAACCGGTTGTTTTCTCAGCTGCATTTTATTCGTGTGAGTCATCCCACCAGTCCGTTTACTAAATCCCATTTTCATATTATCACCGACAGTCCGGTCTCTCAGTTGCATTTTTAAGTTGTTACTTGGACTGGATAACTAAAGTAATAGGATGTACCAAGTTTAATGGTAAGCTAGGCCACGTCACAAAATAATGCTTCTGAAAAGTAATCCAAAACGAATAAATGTCCATTAGAGTTATTAACGCCGACAATGAACTCACATATCGGCGTGGTACCAGTGAAATCACAATTAAATATTCTGGATATGTTCCAATTGTCGTATGGTCTCTAAGCATAAATTAAAAATTCGTCCCGACGTAGTTTTATTTTTTATTCCTCTCATTCTCGTCCTTATTAGACGGTAAAAGTTATTTACAAGATTACTGCAATCACAATAATAGCTCTGTCAGACTCAGTTTGAATGAAACTTTGTATGTCTACGACAAGAATATCTCAATATATGCCGAAGATTCACATAAAACTCTGTCATCCTACATTTTTCAAACAGAGTGTCGACTGCTCAAAATTTGATTTTTTTTTAAATTTGAAATTTCTTTTTAAATAAGTAAAAAAAATTGGCAATAATTGAGTTTTAGTTCTCAAAATTTTAATGTTGGATGTTCTATGGAACTTATCCCCAAAACTGATCTCAAGAGCCAAATTTTTTCAAATATCGAAAAAAGGAATATTTGGAATAATAAATTAGAAAATGAAAAACCTCATAAGTTTGAAAATTTCAATGTATTTTCACCCAGAAAATAATTTCAATTTCATATTATAACTCAATGTATTAATTTCCGGGCAAAAATACATTCAAATATGCTGTTCTGAGGTTTTTCATCTTCTACTTTATTACTCCAAACATTTCAGAAGTTTCTGAATGAACATTTCCAAGTTTTGAAAGTCTTAAAATCAGTTTTGTGGGAAAGTTACATGGAATATCCCATAGTAAAATATTGAAACCTCTTCGCACATTTTTTTAATGAAGCAATCGATTTTTATTTAAAATTTAATTGTGAGTAGTGCGTCGGTGTACTTCGGTTTATATTAGTTTTTAGTGAGAAAAGGATTTGGGGAAAATCGGAGGCGGACAGCATAAATATATTCCTCGTAAGATGTTCCGGAAGCTGTAGATTCGTAAATACTAGGATGAATTGTGTTGGCGATAAAAAAAACTGTACACCCCTACATAATTTTGTAGAAACTGTGTTAAATTAGAACAAAAATCCTAACTCACGACTCTACCAATGAGATATCAGTTAAAAATATAACCCCAACCAAAACGTTCTGTATCTTAATAATAATCGTCAATCGTGGAAAAGTAAAATTAAAGTCAAGTGTGAAAAATTTCACACTGGACTGAGAATTCCGGTTATTGTTAAAAAAATTCCAAATCGCAAAAAAATCGAACAACACAACAAACAGGGCACGGCGACATATATAAAAAACGTGGAATTCTTGTTCATTTTTTGACGTGGTTACAAGAATTTATGTTACAGTGAAGCTGGAATTTTTTGACCATTTACTTCATCAACGCGAAACGAATAAAATTTAATCTAATATCAATTTTGGATGCACCCACGAGGAACCAATTTATCTGTATAACTTTTTAGAATAAGTTACGTTCATATTGTACATAAAAAAAAGGTTCGTAGGACTGTAGAAACTTTGCAGGGAACTCTGATGAAAATTTCAGAAGACTCCATTAGGTGTCGGCAAAAAATGCCGTCGGGTTGAAGTGCCTAATGCATCGCCATGCTCTTAACCAAACAACTGCAACTGTAGACTTTTCCACCTCAGACCATTTTTCGTCGATATCTGATTCGTGAGATATTTTCACCAAGGTTTCATCTTTCTAAGAAGCGTTTAGTATTTACTTACTTTTGCGTGTCCAGCAATTAGGATGTCTCCCCAGTTGCGGTTGTGTTGTTTTGCTCTTGTTTCGTGCAAAATGTAGTTTTTTTTTGAAGCAGAAAAGCATCCAGAGCAGAGCAGATTTTTTTATCAGTAGTGTCGTCCTGGTTGTTTTTACAATTTTGCAACTGAACTTGAATATAATTTAATAGATTTTCTAATATTCTATTCTTCTTGGTCTCAAAGTACGAACTGTGGTGAAATTGGCGTGGCTTCGGTTGGATTTCTTATTATACACCAACTCGATTGCTCACACAATACAACATTTTCAATTGACTGGTACTGGCCAAGTGCGTTGTTATTGCCAAGCCTTGTGCCAATATTTACTAACCTGCAGCAAAATTGTTTTGATTTCGGAACGACGGAACTCCAATTTATGTGAATGTCGCTGCATGGTACCCATCCCACCCGTAGATATTTCAAGATACTGTGTGTGTACGAGGCGTAATTTTTAAGTAACTTCCGCATAGGCGTAGTTAGTAAACAAAAATTCATTAATTCGAACCGCATATAGAGTTTTTCGATGTCGTTCAATTGGAGTTGGGAAAAAATTACACTATGAATCAAATTGTCTGTATCTATATCCGTTTTAAAAAAATAATGTCAGGAATGTGTCGAAAAAACTTTGCACCTCAGCTTTGACTTCCTCATAATCTGAATACCACTTTCCCTTTCTAAATGTCAAAATTAGTAAAAAAAAAATAGCTTGATACATGGTTTTTACTGTAGAGTAGGTCCGGTTGTTCCGATAATTTTATTTTTTCCAGTACAAATTTTACAACTTTGGTTTCATGAGCAGGATCGTCGAAATTATGAGAGATTTCGAAAATCAGGTTCCACATTTATTTATTTCGCAATGCGTGGATGAAATTGGCCACAAATTTGGACTAATGTGGATCATGCATTGTATTTTCATGGGATAGAAGATTGATTAGGTGAACACCATGATTCTCCCTCAAAAAGGGTGGTACCCATATCATGCTCGACGGATTTGGTGAGTGGATATGAAATGTACTACATATATTTCCACACTAGAGACTACTTGTTTCGGTTTAGGATCATGGTAATGAACCCATGTTTTATCACCTATCACCAATTTGGTGACATATTTTCTTTTGAATTTTAATAAGACTTTGTTCGCGTACGCTCATTTCGACTACTGTTCAGCCTGGAGCATTCTTGACGTAGAGAGCAATCAAAATCATTTTTTAAAACGGATATAGACAGCTTTAATTCATAATGTAAATTTTTTCTTCAACTCCAGTTGAACTACATTGAAAAACTATATTTATTGCAGTTTGAGTTAATTAATTATCGTTTACTAATTATGGCTATGCGGAAGTTTCTTAAAATCACCCACCCTCGTATAACAAAACTGAAAATTGAGCATGAAATCGGTATGTCACGCGGAGAAATGAGCTTCGTTTTCGTCAGTTGTTTGGTTGTTTAGGGTCATTTGTACACGGCAATCGACAATCTCTCTGTGCGTCGGAAACGATCGTACGTGTCTATACCTCGACTCCGCTCCATGTCAATTTCAAAACCCAATTTTGTTAATTTTTCCTATAACAGTTAATTTGTTATTCCTTCTTATTAAAGGTCAGTGTAGCGAGCAGTGACCAGTTATCAGTTATACTCCGTCACAATGGAGTTTAGCCAACATATGACGAATTTCAACCCACCAATGTGTAAACAACGATAAGAAACGTGTAACTGAAATTCTCAAAAACCTGATCCAGTCAGATTCAAATTCAACAGTGATGGAAGCTGGTTGTGCTCAACTTAGACTCTATGTCTACTTGAAAAAATTAACAAGTATTGCCAGAATTATTTATTTGGACCTGGATGAGTTTCTTCTTGAGAAGGTAATTAAGTTTAACGAATGCCATTGTATTTTGTCTAACTGCTATCCATTTATGGAATATTGCAATGCAATGGTACAAGCAAGAAAAGTTGACAATGTTTTGTTTACAAACAAGGTAAGCCCACAATTTAGTTCTCAAAACTTGTGACACTACTCATCAAACTTTGGCATGTCACTTCAGAGTCACCAATAATGTCGTTAGCTGGTCAATGGCGTCATCCGGTTGAATTAGAAATAGAAAATAAAACTGAATAATTCAAATTAAATCTTGTATTTCAAAATTGCAGTGCAAGACCAAGCTGTGTCCAACTACGAAAGGAATATGTTCATAAGCGAAAATATAAACTGACCGCAGAAGTCTATGCCGGTTGTATTACTAAACCGGATTCTGCAATTATCAATTCAAAACCGGATGCACTGATTGCAAGTGAACTGATAGAACACTTGGATCCTGAGATTCTAATTGGATTTGAACAATCAGTCTTTCAAAAGATCCGCCCACGGATTATTATCGTAACAACCCCTAATTTTGAATACAATGAGTTATTCGAGTTAAATGGGAACTTCCGCCATTGGGATCATCGGTTTGAGTGGACAAGGTCAGAGTTCAATTCATGGTGTCAACGGATATCTGAGGATTATGGCTATGAGTTTAGAACTGACAGGGTTGGAGGAGATGGAACGGAAGAATACGGGTTCGTGACTCAGATAGCCATTTTTGAGATCAAGTTTGGCTCAAAATCGTTGGTGGCCTGGAATGGAGGTGACGGTAGGAATTTAATGTAATCTTGGGTTTTTATTTGGCTGGATTCCCACTCACTCTCCCGAAGTGGAATGTTGAACACGGTGACCTAGGTCAGGTCAATTTTGAATGATTGGTAGTCTGTTTTCATGGAATCCGGATAATTTCCATTCGGTTTGTAGGCACACTGTTTTACTAAGAACGTATTTGGCTTGAGTGTTCGAGTGCCACTACTCCTCGACATTAAGTAACCTCTAGAGGTCAGGACGAATTGTCCTGTTTTTCGGTTCACATTAGGGATCTTCAACCAACTTATTTTATTTTAATTTATTTTACAGATACCTTGTACGACTCCTATAATTTAATCGCGAGAGTGTCCTATCCCTGGGAATCAATCGAAAGCAGAATTATAGCAGTAATGAAGGAACATATCAAGAATTTGGAACCTGGAGATACGGAAATCACTCTAAGTCAAGTCATGGAAATGATGCCGGTTGAGGCTAAGTCTTTACAGCAGATTAGGTAAATATTCAAGGTTAGACCCTGTCTGCTCAATGCTACCAAGGTCGATCGAGATCAAAACTAATTGGTCGGAAATAGTGTTATTTTTTAAATTTTTGCTTCAAGCTTGCCTTGGATTTTTTCATAGTCCATATTTTATGAGATTCAATGCGTTTTCCAGAAACTTTTATGAAATTAAGTTCACGCCTTGTGAGCTTTGTCTTAGAATTTATATTACGTTTTCTGGAATCCATTATAGTATTAAAATATGTCTACGGAATTACATATCAAAACCAATTACGTTTTGGGAATTACTCAAGTTAATTTTCATTTTCTTTTTTTGCAGCAATGCTCTTGAGAATGAAGGATACATCCTGCGGAATAATAAGATTGGTGAGATGTGTGTGTTTGTTCGAATTCCAGAACCACCGCCAATAGATCCTGACAACGAGTGGGTGACATGAATTATTGAAATAAATCTTAATTTTAAGTTAGAAATTAAAATCTAAAGGACTTAAATAAATTCATCATGTGAAATGTCATTGTTATCTGTATTATTCATGAAATCATATTACTTAGTTAATTTTTTTAATTACGGACAAGTTTATCTCGGCAAGTACAACGATATTTCAAAATGCGGATCATAAAGGTTCTGCCCGAGATGGTCGGAAAGCAAGTCATTCCTCGGGATCAGAAGCGTCACTCAGGAATGCCGTGTAAAACGGTAGATCGCATAGGTTCTTTCGAAAACGTATTTTAAAAAAATTCGAGTGTAGCCAAAAAGTTGGCGAAATATTCGCTCTATTTATTTCACTATCATTCATCGATAACATAGTATGGTCATTCCGATAATCATAAAGGAATTTATTTTCGTTGGTGGAATATTGTTGTTGTTGCGTAATCCTGAGGAGCGTGGGTAAATGTGTAGAAAGTCTGCTCACTACTTCGAGCAGGCCAAATGACAGAAATAATAAGATGGTTATCGCCATCGGGAGATCGAGAGACGAATTCAAAGAACCTTCAGATTCGGACGATTTTATTTGTTTTAGTCCAACTTGTAGGTTTAATCAAAGGCGATATCGCAGATATAGAATAGGTCCTGTAAGCTCTGAAGAAACTGAAATTAAATAAAAATTTACTTTCTAACAATATATTTCCTCTAAAGACAAATTCAATTCGGAAGTCCACACAAGCGCATGACTTACGAATTTCTCAGTTGAGAATTGGACGAATTGTTCGAAATTGACCAACCGTCTTCCAAAATCAGCAAACAGCGTATGAGGAACTTACTCGAGTCAATCTTTCTCATACTGCCAGGTTGAAGCAAACGACCGGTAGGCGTAAACACGGAAGTTTGTTGCAAGAATGTCAAAAATATTTTCGAACTGTTATTTCCACGACCAGGAAAACAAACATGAAATTAAATGTAATTGTTGTCGATATCGATATTATTAGTATTTCCCGGAGACGTCACAAATGCAAGGAAGAAATTAACTGTATTCAATAATAAAATTCAATGGTGTGTGTTCTTATATTCAATATAATAGTTGAATGATATTTATCTAGATACATCTAACATCAGATTCTCAAATTTCGGTGTCTGATCTTACAAATGTAGGACGATTCTCTCATACTCTCAGCATGATTGTATCTCAATATTTGGCATGTCTATCGTCCTTTCTAATTAATCTCGCTTCTTATCTGATTACCACTTGTACCGGATACTTATTAAAAATCGCTAGGGTAGGGTGGGCTAATACGACCCATCCCTTATCTACATGAGTATGTGACTCCCGAACCCCCCCCCCAAATGGGAGTGGAGCTAATTAGCGTACCTTTTTGACAAATGAAAACGTTGAAAGACAAAACAAAAAGTGTGCTAATTAGCTCCTATATCTGGGTATATCATTAACCCTGAGGCGGGCTGACGGTGTACTAGGCCCTACCCCCTTAACTACACGAGCATGGCAACCTCATAGCACGTCCACAAATGGCAGATGGGGCTAATTAGCACACTAATCCAAAGTGGTGAATATTAGCCCATCTTACCTTATACGTTTATAATTTATGAGTATGGTCGTTCCTCATACTAATCGCTTGTAAATATTACAACAATATAGTGAGTGAGCCTCGGTGACACCTTATATTACTTGTTGACACCGCCTCAAAGTACTTGACAATGAGAAAAAACCTTCACCGTGTTGGTGAAAGTAATGGAAAATGTAATGTATGGTAGGTTATATTTGATAGAGACGATGACCGTGACTTGATAAAAAATTACATTAATTAAATATTAAATACGGACGGGGACGATTTTAATAGGCCTAACATGACTTAAGTCCATAATAGGCCGATATACAGGGTGATTCAAAACCAATCTACTATTTGTCCTAACTTCCTGAATTTTAACTTTATATAAGAAGTGAGATACCTAGCCATCTTATTCAAAATTTAGTCCGAATGCGCTGCACGCTTCGCAGCGCGCGCTATCAATAAAAATGTAAATACAAATATCAGAAAAGAAAAAATAAACTAAAATATCGATTGCAGTAAAAATTTCAAAAATCCTCAAAAATTTTCAAGATTTTAAAAATTTCCGAAAATTTTTTAAAATAAATTTCAATTAAAAAAAACTTCAAAAAATTTCAAAAAACTTTGAAAATTTTGGAAATTTGTATAATTTTTTTTTAATTTTCGAACAACTATTTTCGGTTCAAAAGACGTGCAATTAAATTTTGAATAAAATAGCTATCTCACTTTTCAGATAAAGTTAAAATTGAGGAAATTAACCGTGTATAATACAGAAATCTGTCTATAAATACTGGGTAATAATCCTGACCCGTGTTATTTTTACCACATGAAAGCGCTAAATGTTGACTGACATGTTCGTTACTTTATTAAATTCTCAATAGTATTCTCATTTTCTCTGTATAATCCGGCACATAATTTACGACATTTCACTAGAAAATGTGCATATTTCTAGTACTAATGGCGAAATAATTTCGTTTAACTGAAGCTCGGGAGACAATTATTTTATTTTGTAATTATTCAGTTCCCGTTTCTAGCCTGTATTGAACACTTATTCTGATTTTATTGATGTGTGTTTTCATTTTCATGCGTCGTCCGAATAACAACTTATCTGGCGTTGACGAATCTGAAATATGGAAAGATTAGCTACAATCGATTAAACCCAATTCTGATTGATATATGTGCAGGTTTTTTAAACTGAAACCTATTTTTTATTTTTTGACGCAAGAATTGCAGTTGGTTTCCACTGATTAGAAAAGAATAGAATAGAATAAGGTTTATTTCCGTGTCAAAGTTTTAATACATAATCATACATTCATAATTATTTCACACCTTGTTTTTGCAACTGGACAGACTATTTTCTACTATGACTTTAAAAATAAGAAAAATGAAGAATGAAGAATAACAATGATAGGCACGCAGAATTTACACAAGAAATAACAAAATTGGTAATACTTTTTGACAACATTTAAATCAATATTTGGCTGAACATGTTCTCAAGACTTGTCTCCGACTTTATATTTCTATAACCGAAACGAATTTTGTGCTAAAGTCTCAGTCTATCTTTGTTGGTGAAATCATACTGAGAATTCCCATTTCTAAGAAATCTTATGCACATACTCTGAAATGAATTAAACCAAACCAATTCAGATGAAAATCTGTGCAGGTTTTTTTTAAACTGTAACCTATTTTTTATTTTTTAACGCAAGAATTGCATTGATTTGGCTGAACATGTTCTCGAAGACTTGTCTTTGACTTATATTTACATAACCGAAACGAATTCTCAATAGAGTCTCAATCGATCTTCGTTGGTGAGGAGATCATACCGAGAATTCTCATTTCTAAGAAATCTATATTATGAACTAACTTACTCACTTACTTACTCTGAAATCAATTAAACCACAAATACTCAATCCACAAACTCTGCATGCTTCCCTTTCTGTTTTCCAAGTGGATTAGGTACTTTATCTCACATTTTCCGGGTAGAAATCTGAACGAACAGGAAATAAAAATATTACTTCGCAATAAGTTCGTAGAGTCAAGACCATGTATTACGCTGATTAAATGTACTCTAAATTATTCACTTGTACTTATATGTACCACAATTACTGCTGGAAAGACCGACCATATAAATAAAAATTTAATCATCGCAAGGAATTTACTATTCATCATTTGTCTCTTCTCTTTCTTTGACCATACAAGCCAAAAAGTTGCAAAATGTCAAATATGAACCTAATATTTTTGGCAATCAACTGTATCGTTTTACTACTCCCACTGTCTGGTAAATCGTCTTACCTTTTCATTTTATATATGTATAGATGTAAAGAAATCATAAGTCTGTTAAAATGAAAGACACTTACTGAATTTGACCCACAAAAATAATTTTTAAGATGGAAGACCAGAAACTTCAATTCAAAAATTTGTTAAATTCAGGATGTCAGTTCCGCAAAGATCAATAAGCTGAATATGTCAAGTCTTTCCGTCGTTCAGAAGAATTGTGTAACACAATGTAACACTTTTGCCTGCCCGTTGAAAATATGTTTTGAATTTTTCTATCTATGCAGATGCCAGAAATGACATTATTGATGACCTCCTATCCACCGGATCAATAGATATCTCAAACACGTCCTCACTCGAAACGTTGATAGATCGTCTTCAGAAGTACCATTGCCAAGACACACCAGTCACTCAACTAGAAACTGGACAAAACACTCCTAATTGCCGACAATGTCTGAAATTGTATTTTCTAGACCGCTCGAATGAGATCCAAACACAGAATGTGTACCAATTTTTGGCCGTAGTAGAGAAGGCTATTCGCGCAATCGTTCGTTTGGTACAAGTCGCTTTGAGGGGTACGCAAATCGTAGAAGAAATTGAGTTGATAAAAATCGGTGCTGAAGTGACCGCAGCAGCAGCTTCGATTCCAATCGTCGGAGAAATATTCTTCGCAGGTGCCTTTGTGTATATCGTCGTCACAGTTGGAACTGGACTTGCACGTATTGTCTTTCGACAAAGCAAGCCGGATGACTCTGAGTGTCGGAGCAGGTGTCCCAGAACCATTATGCTGAATGGCGTTTTTCGGAATGTGACAAAGGCAATATATTTTTATAATACCTTTGCGTGATAATTATTATTGACATCAGTTTATGTGAATTTACAGGCATTAATCATACAGTCGTCTGCGGACTACTGCTCCTGTAGAGGACAGCCAAGACCTCGGAGGTTCGGAATTGACCTCAATGACCCTGAAAATGCGGGCCTACAAGAAGATTGTGTTAACAAACGAATTGGGGAAGATTGTGAAATTTGTTGCCAAATTGGATATAAAGCTGATCATGTAGCGGAGACGGATGCTCACCTGCAAGATGGTTTCCAGATCCTCCCACATGTATACCAGCTTCCTGTCCTAATCCAATCCCAGGCCCAGGTATTGAAGCTCCTTCACTCTTAATTATCGGTTTAGGGGAATTTCCGTGTCAAAATGTAATTTCTATTCCTTTCAATAGGGATTTTGAGTAATTTCATGTCCAATTTGTTTCACAATTCAAAAAATTGGACACAGTTGACAAAGTAGGTCTGACTAATAAGACGAAATTATTTAAATTCCTAAACAAAATGGACTTTAAAATAAACTCTATGAAGTTTTGTGCGGAATGATTCATACAGGAACTTATACAGTAGAGTTATAAATTCTATAAGTTTGACAAGAATTCAATTTTGCCAGTCCCAGTGACCCTCAAAACGCATCACGTACTGGGGAGAGTGGGGTCCTTGGGAAGCCTGCCCGGCCAATAAATTTGTGACAGGTTCCCAATTGAAGACGGAATCTTCACAAGGGGTTAAGGACGATACAGCCCTCAACGGAATTCGATTTTATTGCAATGCCCTTCTCGGTGCCGGTGCGCACACGTACATCGAAGACGAAGCCATTACCAGCAGTGTCCAAGAGTGGGGTACTTGGGGCAATATTTACAAATGTCCCGGCGTCTCCTTTACAATTGGTTTTATCCTACGATCCGAACCCATCATTCCCAGCGGTGGGAACTATGCCGATAATACAGCAGCGAACAATTTGAAACTGATTTGTTCGGATGCAGAAGGAAGTGTATTGGAAGGCGATGGAATGGACAATGGAGATTGGACAGCTGTACAGAGGTGCCCTCAAGCAATGGCGCTTTGTGGAATTCAAACTCAAGTCGAATCTAGTCAAGGTGGATTCATGGCTTCTCTCGGTGGAGATAGTGAGTCCATGTTTCTAAAATTCAACATTCAAAGTAAAACTTGGGTATTTCAAATTCTTAAGACCTCCCATCACCTGTTTTTAAATTTTCATCAGATCATATTCGATCAACTGTACATCGTAGTGACTTTCCAGATTTTACCTAAAAATGATGCATCTGGGTACTAGAAACTGATTGTGAAATTTATTTTCAGATACGGACGAAACTGCGCTGAATAATGTGGATATGAAGTTTACATAGCGGTAAACCCCCCATACCGAGCCTTAACGTAGACCCCCTCTGGAAAAATTTTGAAGTTAGACCCCTCTTGAAGCCGAAGGCTCCAGGATGGGTCTAACTTCAAAATTTTTCCTCCAGGATGGGTCTAATTTTAAAATTATGGGTCTAATTTCAAAAAATTTGGGTCTTACTGCCTATGAAAATGCATAATTTAAGGACACCATTTCCTCCATTTTTTTCACGTAAAAACCACTTTTACATGCCCGTAATGTTAACCTTACCAAAAAAATTTTTTGGCCTCCGGCGGCCGCTCCGCGGGGACCGCCGCAATCGGCGGGCGTCCGATCGAGACCAGCCCACGATTAAGCATTCTAGACCCCCCCCTTATACCCTCCTAGGTTTACTGCATGCTGCAACATACTGTGAACAATTGCAAGAGAGCCAAATATTACATCGCATAGAGTTCATTAAGAGATCATAAAATAGAGAGAGAATCATTATGTAGCACTTGATTACGAACATTGTGACATTGCGACATTCACTTCCGAAATTGTCTTGTAATTTCTTTTCACATCCGTAGATCCAGATATAGCCATACGACATACGAACTTAATATTAGTATTACAAATTTGAATACATGCAAGAATAGTCTTAAACGTTTACAAATGACTCAAATTGCAAAATGTGACAGACAATTTACTAGTAATAGGCGGTTGCTCAAAATTGTAATTTGCAGTGGAATAAATACCGTCGATCAGTGGTACTTTCTTCACAAAATACATGACCGATGATTTCTCTGAGCGCATTAGAAGAGTGGGCTATATATTATGATTCCTTTTCTAGTTTATATGGTATGTATTCTTGGTAATTTTGAACGAACCCTGACATACAGTCTAATATGTACAAAAAATTATTTTCTATCGAAATATGAACATTTCTTTATTCCATACTATTCGAAATAAGAGTAAAACTTCGAAGATATACAGGATGTCCAAGAATGATGTAAAGAACAAGGATGTATAAAATTTACTGCCCATATAGCCCGGGCCGAGAATCTGGTGTAACTGTCAAAGGTCGGGCCGGGCCAGCCGGGACGGGTCGACAAACTTTTCGGACACGAGGGTCGAGCCGGGCCAGTTGTTGGATGGAAGTTAATTTTGTAGGGCCGGAACCGAGCCGGGCGGGGAAGACTTGTAGGGCCGGGCCGGGCAGGGCCGGCAAAAGCCGGCCCTTTTCCACCTCCAATCCCTCGTCCGAAGAAACCTCGAAGCGTCGCATTCAGTCCGATTTGATATGTGTAGTCGACATTACTTCTATCCAAACCTGTTTAATTGGACAATGACGTACCGAAGGGGTTCAGACATTTTTTTTACCTTATGGCCGGTTTTTCCCTTTCAATAAATCATCAATTTCATTCCAAGTCTGAGCCTGAGGAAAAATTGGCTTCCATTGGCGGTGAGGACAAACGGATGAACGGCAACTACAATCGGTCGCTGATGCCCGTCCCAAGTATTGAGGATCTCAAGTAAGTATACGAACAAAGAACACCAGAGTCAATAAAGTACCCCGTAAAATACTTTCAAGCCATGCAGACTATGCTAATTAACGCAACTTGGGGATTTGTTTAAAATTAATATGATTGCATTTCTAAATACAGAGACAGAAAGATGGCGGCTTGGATCGTCTAAAACTGTACCCGAATTTGAATACCAGGAGAGATTTCATTGTGGAGGAATTATCAAAATATATCCGAATCGACATTTTTGGTGATTGTGGACAGTTTCGCTGCCTTACGAGTCGTTCGGATTTAAACCGTGGCACTGATTGCCGACACGATATTGCTTCAAAGTAAAAATTGTATTTGGTATTTGAAAATAATATCTGTGAGGATTATGTTACTGAAAAATTCATTCGAACGCTTCGGACTCAACTGGTTCCTCTTGTTTATGGTGGTGTAAATTACTCTGCAATTGCACCGAATAATTTTTACATTAGTGTGACGGACTTTGAGAGCATCAAAGATCTTGCAGACTACTTAATTTCTTTAGACAAGAATCTGCAAGAGTATTTGAAATATTTTGAATGGAGAAAACATTATTGGGTGGAGAACTACCGATTTGTTAGTCAATTGTGTTAATCAATTGTGTTGTTTTGTGCTTTGCATGCCTTTTATATAATCATTTGAGAACTTGGGAAAATAACTGTCATTTGTGTAAGGCCTTGTAGTCATAAATCAGTTGAGGTTAAACGTGTGTGATGAATGCATTGCTCAGGTCAGGAAAGGTCTCCTCCATTTTTTGAGACCAGATTTTTATAACGACGTCGACATTTTCATGGATAAAGATGACGCTGGCATTTCTCTGTGTCGAAATCAAGAAGGCATCATCGGTCGTCATAAATTTTGTTTTGATTTTGTATGGAGTAGTCGGAAGACATTTTAGAAAACAGTTTTTAATTCTCAAGCTTTCAAGCACAAACCGTACTCTTCTTCAGGAGGAGAGTGCCATGTCATAAATTTTTATATAGTACGTGATAATATTAGAATTTTATGGAGAATTTTGAAATTTATAAAACCAACTATAGTTTACATTTTAAATGGAACCATAGGAAACTTAGGAATTTTAGGGTCAATCGTAAAAGAAGCCATATCAGTTGACGACGATAAAAGAATTGATATTACGAGTCTTAAGTGTTCAGTTTTGAAATTAGAAGACTCGGAATGGTCGTCATGGATGTAGCAACTATTATTTTGCGTACGTACAACACCAATGATAATATTTGCGTACCAACCAACACCGAAACACCGAAAAGAGTGAGTCTTTCCCACTTCCACTTCCACTTAATTTTATAACGGTCATTTTTGTACAGTCAAAATATTTTATCAATCAAACATGATCGTTCCTCCAACAACCAGTTTTTTGCGGCGTATTTTGTTAGTATCGATTTTTGTTAGTGGCCTATTGTTTTGGAACTTCTACGGTAGCGCCGATGTCTACCGGTACATGTCTCATAAGGAGTTAAGGGTAATTCATTCATACTTGCCCTACCTATTATTTTAAAATATCAACGACAACTCCGGGATTCTCGAATGATGGTCGTAACATTTCCTACGAAATGTATATCTCATTTTCTTCTGACCCCCGTCAGGTTGACGTTGGGAAATATTATTTGGTTACACTTACATATCAACTTTTCCACTTCATAATTAATATAAATAGCTGACATCTTTTTTTTTATCATGAAGTCCCAGAAGCCCTTGCCATTTCTCCGTGGTGAGGGTTCGATCTCCTGGAGTGACGTGTGATGATACAGTCTGGTAAACGTATCATGGAGGGGGTCGTGACTACACACCCTCCTTAGTACTAGGGGTACCATGTCTATGCCAAATAGAATGGTGACACATTCTCTCCAAAATAACAGTTGATTGAAGAAATCAACATGTGAACTAATGACTGAATTCATAATTTTTCCAAAAGGTTCAAACCCTCGAGGACTCAAACCGTAAAATCATCATCATGGCGTGGACCGGTTTCAAAGAAACTTACGCATCTTATCAAGATCACACAGCCAAGACGTGTACCAAATGTTTTTTTATTGAAGACATGGAATATTTTAATATAAGCGATGCGGTTGTGTTTCATGGATTAAACTACCTTGAAAGGTAAAATATTCTACAAACCAAAGAAATAAAGTAAATTCGAGTAAACCTTTCGATTCTTTCTAATCATTGAATGTTTTACCAGACCGTTAAATATCCCTCGTCCGATGAATCAAATTTGGTATTACTTGGAACCTCCAGTCGGATTTGCTGAGACAATACAGAAACAACATAAACACTACTCAAATTCGTTTAATTGGACAATGACTTATCGGAAGGATTCAGACATTTCCTTGCCGTATGGCCGCTTTCATTCGTTCAAGAGACCAACTTCATATTCAAGTCTCGAGGAAAAATGGTCGTACATAATCAGTGAGGAGGAAAGAAACAGTGGGGTTTACAATCACTCACTCATGCCAGTCCCGACGATTCGTGACCTCGTTTAAGTAACCCTATCAGGATTCTTCCAGGATTTCAAATAGTTTTCTATTTTACGAAATAGTAATCTTAATAATATTTTCGGTTACAGGGGCAGAAAAATGGTGGCTTGGATTGTTTCAAATTGTAAA